>OX392506.1:18766763-19074263 GCA_947623375.1 Apotomis capreana | reverse complement strand
CGAAGCGAGGAGTGTTAGGTTATCTTGCGTAAATAAACTAATATATCAAATGTCGGGCCGTTCCTGACAATTTTTACGTGAGTTTAAATCGTTTTTAAAAGCTTTTATTTAACTTGCAATGTAAGTATGTATGTATGTATCTTAGTATGTTTGTTTGGGTGAAATCTTGCAACTCAATTTTGAAGCAGATATCGTCAACCGATTGTGCTGTAATTTTGCATACTTACTTGACTTTGATGACAATACAATAATATGTTACCATGGGCCTGATCTGATGATGGAGCCGGAAGGTGGCCATAGGAACTCTATAATAGAAAAAGCAATCCTGCCGAGCTTGGGCTCTTTAGAATCGTCTCAGTGAGCATTTGATGGATATCCAAAGAAAAGTACAGTCGGCTATAAAAGCTTGCCACTAAAATGTCATTTTTGACAGAAACTTATTATAATTATTATAGTGTTAGTGTTGTTAGTATTTATACATATCCAAATGTTTCTCTTGATTTTCTCACGATGAGCGTGATATTCTGGTACATCACTGGAAACCTTTTATCCCAGAAAATGAATATTGCTCGCAGACAAAGCCACAACAACTCGAAACTGGCAGTTTTAAAATAAAGCGCACAGTACAGTATGCCAAAAAGTATTCCGCACTCAACGCAAAGTCACGAATTGTCCATCAAATATAATGTAAAGATAGCCCGTGCGATTCAATTGGCCTATTGTGACACGTCACTTTTATCATTTATATCTGTAAAGATAACGCCGTGAACATAAGGTAAAATATGTATCATAAAATTCATAACATTTCAGTTAGACTATGCACAGCTGATAATCAGAACAGTTGCCGGCAAACTTCTTAAGCATAACCTTGACTGCGCAATAGCCGATTTACGTACAGATGTACAATGAGCTGCAGAATTGCGTGGTCCAGTTATGAATGAATTCATAAATGGGCCATGCATTTGTGCAGGCCATAGTACATACGCAGATCCGCCATTTTTTGTTCAAAAAGTTTGCCGGCAACTATAAGAGTGTGTTTGCTTGCGCTCACGCTACTTTTTATCCTACAAAATGAGAGTTTAGGCAGGATATACACACCACACGAAAACAGTATGCCATGTTCTCTATTACGTAAACAAGAATTAGCGGCGCTCGCAGCGAGGAACGACGTAGCGCAAGATAAGGCTTCCCCATAATCTCCATAAACGCTCCCATATATACCCGCCCCGGCTTCGCACGCATGCAATGTTGATAAATTATGCATGTATTATACCTAAACCCTTCTCTTGAATCAATCTATCTATTAATAAGTTTCTGACAAAAATGACACTTTAGTGGCAAGGTTTTATAGCCGACTGTACTTTTCTTTGGATATCCATCAAATGCTCACTGAGACGATTCTAAGGAGCCCAAGTTCGGTAGAATTGCTTTTTCTATTATAGAGTTCCTATGGCCACCTTCCAGCTCCATCATCAGATCAGCCCCATGGTACCATATTATTGTATTGTCATGAAAGTTAAGCAAGTATGCAAAATGTCAGCTCAATCGGTTGACGATATCTGCTTCAAAATTGAGTTGCAAGATTTCACCCGAACAAACATACATTAAATAAGTTTCTGTCAAAAATGACATTTTAGTGGCAAGCTTTTATAGCCGACTGTACTTTTCTTTGGATATCCATCAAATGCTCACTGAGACGATTCTAAAGAGCCCAAGCTCGGCAGGATTGCTTTTTCTATTATAGAGTTCCTATGGCCACCTTCCGGCTCCATCTTCAGATCAGGCCTATGGTAACATATTATTGTATTGTCATCAAAGTCAAGTAAGTATGCAAAATTTCAGCACAATCGGTTGACGATATCTGCTTCAAAATTGAGTTGCAAGATTTCACCCGAACAAACATACTAAGATACATACATACATACTTACATTGCAAGTTAAATAAAAGCTTTTAACATACAATGCAAGTTAAAGAAAAGCTTGTAATAAAAACCGGCCAAGAGCATGTCGGGCCATGCTCAGTGTAGGGTTCCGTAGTGCTCATCCTTCACAAAAGCGGTTTTAAGCCCGAGGTTTAAGTTACGACTGAGATTTCAAGCTCTATAAAAAGGTCGTAAACGCCAATGTAACTGTAATTACTTATTACCTTCTGGAAGTCAACTTACGTCCTTTCCAAGAAAAATATGAAATTTTGCGATAATTCAAAAACGGCTCAACCGATTTTGTTCAATATAGTTTTCATTGATAGTACTTACATATATGGCCTCATTTTCATGAATTTTTCCATAACTTTTTGACCCGTGGTTGAAAAGTTACAGGAACGCTATTTTTTTTATTTTTGGAGCGAATTTTCACAAAACTGCTGACTATCAAAAAATTGTGTTTAACGACCCCTATTATTTATAAAAGACCTATTCAATGACACCCCACACACTAGTTGGAACGAAAAAAAAATTCACCCCCACTTTAGGTGTTCGAGAGGTAGGTACCCGAAAAAAACATTTTTTTTTTATTTTACCGTTTTGTCGGCGTGGTACATACACATACTCATACCAAGTTTCAGCTTTCTAGCTTTCACGGAGCTAAGCCGCGGACGGACCGACGGACAGACGGACATGGCGAAACTATAAGGGTTCCTAGTTGACTACGGAACCCTAAAAAAACGCAAAAAAATCCGTTGCGTTGTTATAAAAATCTACGCATACATAGGGACAGACAGACAGACAACAGGAAGCGACTTTGTTCAATACTATATAGTGATTTAACTGGTGGCTCTATGATCTATAGACCACGCGAATTTCTTTCGAAATTCACATCGCACCGAGGACTGTGCTCGGTTGGCAGCCGCTGCGACCGACTCTCCTGATTAAGAATCGCGAACCGATTCGAAACATGTCGAGCATATTCGATTCCTAAGACGTTAGTAAACCCGTTTCGTGTGTATATTTCATGTTCATAAATTGCTTATATTTGTCATTTTTTAAGTTTTCGACCCCAATATCACCATTAAAAAAAATTAAATACTAAATTGACTAAGAAATTCTATACAGGTATTTATCGAACCTACTTACAAAAGTTCATGATCATGAGAATCGGTTGACGGTTGAACGCGACCTACGCGGCTAGAACAGATGGAAATCTGGACAAATGGACATGCAGACACATGTTGTTTTTTAAGCCAAGTCTTTGTGAAACGGAGACACTTCGCTCGCTCGGTCAATTATATTTGGCCAACGACTCACGCATTCCAGATATCTGAACGGTCCTTAGATGGATGTACTGCGTACCTCATGTATTTGGAACTATCGCTGCCACCTGTAGCTTGTCACTACGGAGTTAGCAGCAGATGTCATTGAATTGCAATGTAATATATTAAATTCAAATACCGTTGGATATAATCTATATCATTGCGAAATCTTAGTTCACAAGAAACATCCGCATATTTCACTTTGATCGATCGCCTGCACCTGACCACGGACATGTTGACGAAATAAATAATAAATACGTTTCCTTACGATAAGGATTTTTAATCTCTGTGTCTTTGCGATCAAGTCGAGATTTCCCTAACACTAATTAAACAGGCAGCGGTCTCTTGGAGATAGTTTATTGAGGTGGCTATAAGTGATTAAAATTTGATAAATTAGCATTATGCAATGTATAGTTTGTGATAGATTTTATGTCCTCGATGTTTGTTAAACTACGTTTTGTTCGTTATGTAACAATACTTAGTATTATCAAACTACAGACTTGTCTTTCTAATCATGGTCTTAGTTTAAAGCATGCGGAAATAACTTCTGTTTGTAGTGTCTTTTACGTCCAAATCATCTCATCTATCATAGCGGCATAAAACGCATTTAAAAAAAAAAACTTGTACAAAATTAAGACTTTATTTTCCTATTTTGTTACCAATTATTTAACAGATGACATAAAATTACTAAAATATTTTTTTTTAACAAAAAAGGACCGACTTAAAATACTGAAAAGCCAAAAATAACCCGTTCATGTACAGATTTTTGATTCACCTTTTGAAATCGGTACCATAGATTATACTTATACTTCCTTAATTAAAAATAATCTGAAAACATTGTATTGGATATCACAAAGTTAATGGGTAACAATATAGGAAATTTTTAATTCAACTTTAATTGACTTGTACATTTTGTGCAAACTTTTTTAGAAATGCTCAAAAAGTAATCTGATTTGTGACGTACCACTTGGCTGTGGCCGTAGATTTAAAAAGAAATGTTGTTAGTGCGTCTAGTCTGCTTTGGCTCAAGGCAGCTGTAAAAAGAATTGTCATTCGTACGTCTAGTCTCTCGATGACCCCGCGGCTTGGCGGTACGCCAGGCGTCTGCGCCGATCACCTTAACGCCAGTGGAGTTACGATTTGTGCATCGGCCTTTGATTTACAATGTAACCAAAGGGGACACATTTTGTAATGGTTTCATAGGTTTTTGGTTAAGATTACATATTTTTAGCGTTTAAAAGACGTGCAGCGTCGGTCAACTGATGCTCTTAGCCGTGGTATTGCATGAGAATCTATGGGAGCGCCTAAACGAGAATATATTTAAGAGGCGTTATACATTTTAAAATGTTTTTTTTTTCATATTATGACAAATATATTGATAATTTTAATTTTAAATAGTTTAATATTTTTCCCTGAGTTCCAGATAGTAACGTGGCTATTTCATGCTTTCATTGCGCGCAGTCGAAAATAAGTAGAAGAAACCATTTTCTGCGTGAATTTTGACAATTTCGAGTAGTCGTTGCAACAAAAGTTTATCAATGAAAAATTTCAAACTGTAGTTTTTAGGTATATACCAATGAATCGCAATAACCCTGTTCTAAGTAGTAACATTTATAATATTTTAAGAAACATGTTTAATCATAGAGAACAATCTCTAAAACAATCAGAATTTCTGAACGGATAAAGAGCCTTAAAGTGAGAATATTTAAGTAAGTGTCAATAGAATGGTTTTCGATTGATATGGGTCGCTGGTAAAATAAAGTATGATACATGCATCATACTCCAATGTTTACCTATAATTTCCTATTTTACGTTATTGACTTCAATATAATAAACGAGTTAAATAAGTACCTAACCACTAAATAAGAAGCCTAAGTTTGGCACACGCTGAAACTAACACTATTTACTAACAAACACAAAGTAATAACAGCAGTTATCTATAAAAAAAGAAAGTGCATATGAATGGCAGTAGTAGAATAGTGAATGGATATATTTGCGGGCCAAATGCTGCACAGGTGTCGTTTTTAGATTATGCCGCCTTATATTGGTTGTTCTTGTTGGGTGAAATTGTAAACGATATTGACTTTTTCTTCCTGGGACTTGGGAGTTGACGCGAGGCCAGCCAGACTTATTAATAAAATAAATAAATGAGTGTTAAGCTTATCCAAAGGACGGTTTGATTTTTTTAATAGAATGCAGATCTAATTACCTATTTTCGTTGGTTATATTTTAATATTGGACATCGTTAATTGTTTACTTTTAAATTGTGTGGAAATTAAAACATATTGTCTTGAACCATTGCTACGAAGATCAAAGTACAAAGAAAAATAAAAAAATGCGTAGCCTGGCGGAAGACTCCATCACCCCAACGCCAGAGCAGCAGCGAATTTTTCCTCTTTGTGAGTTTAATCTTTGCATTATTTATTAAAAAAAAATCATTGTTATGATTTGTGTATAGGGTCCATAAAAAAATGTGGTGTTTCCACGTTATGAAGTTTTGAAACATTACATGATTCACAAATTATTAAAAGATTTCTTGTTGATATATGACATATGACATGTATTTAATTGTAATGCTATGTAACTTAGATCTTTAAAAGTATAACGGACTTGCAACGTAACTGTACATATTATTCTGCGAAGGTTTCTGCGAACACATACGAGCTGCTCAGTGTAAAAGTTGCTGAGGTTTGTGAGCAGTTGCAGATCTGGTTCTCAGCAAATGGGCTTTTGCTTAATGTTAGCAAATCAAATACGATGCTCTTTTCTGGTCGAAAGGTTCAAAGTGCCTCCGTGCATGGCCACCTGTCTAATGCCATTGTGCGATGAGAGTAAGTTCCTTGGTTTCACGCTTGACTCAAACCTGAACTGGAAGTGCCATGTCGACAATCTTTGTGGTAGGTTGAGTAGTGCTGTCTTTGCGCTTCGAAAATTAGCACCACTAATCTCGGGAGACGTGTTAAAACAAGTATAAGTACTTTGCTCATTTCCACTCCCTCATGTCATATGGAATACTTATTTGGGGTAACTCCACTGACGCAAAAAGGGTTCACAAACGAGCTATTCGCACTCTTGTCGGACCTACACCTAGGCACCCCGGTAAAAAACTTTTTACATTGCAACGCATAATGACGCACTACTCACAATATCTTTTCGACTTACTTCTATTTGTAAGAACTAATATCTCTCAGTTCGCGCGCGTCCATGTTGCAGGTAAACACCTCCGCACTACCGGGCGACTCAGAACCGCGCCTCATCACATGGCGCTTTCAGGCAAAAACCCACGGGTCATTGGCCCAACTTACTAGCATTTACCTGAAAACCTACGAAATGAGCCATCTTACGAAATATTTCGGCGTCGACTGAGAGACATTTTGTTGGAAAACCCTCTGTACTCTGTGAGTGAGTACATGGAACTAAACTTCTAATTATTATTTGTATATTTGTTGTGTGCCTATTTTTATTTTTTATTTTGTATTGCGACGATGATTTTATTTTGTATTATTAGGAGATGTCATCTGATTATTATTTTCTATTGTTTGCTTTGTTTTAGTTTAATGACAAGTTGTGATGACGATCCTTATTGGGAGATTATATTGATTAGGTATTATTATTATAATGTTTATTTTGACGATCATAATGTGAATACTTATATTTTTGAATATTTAATGCAAATGTATACAGTTATTTCACATGAAATAAATGAATCTGAATCTGAATCTATTAGGTATTCTTTGATTTCTATTGACATTAGATCCATGCAGTTATTGGTTACTCGCACCTCCACCAAGTGTAGCAGGTCTTGGTTGCAGCTCAGTGGTGTTAATGTTTTATATTTGGACTTTAATACAACTGATTAATCTCATAGGTTATTCCCGAATGCCCGGCTCTTTTGGCGAGTGACAGAGACGGCATTAAAGGAATATTCTAATATAAAATATCACCTGTCAGCTCCGCTGTCACTGACCAATAAGTTCCTTACAATATTAGGTACCAATTTCAACACAATCCATCCACATGTTTACATATACATACATATGTTGATCCCACGTCTACTGTATGGTCCAGGTTGCTCTTAATTCTGTCCATTGTATAAGGGCTGTATAAGCGTATTTCATCTATCCAAATATCATAAACTCTCCATGATGCGTTCAAGAACCGCACATTATGACCACAATAAAAATGAACTGTTTTGTTAGAAAAAAATTCTTATCTGTAAAAATGTTATTATAGCTAAATAATAACATCGATTTCAATATAATTATTTATTCAAATTTCGAACATCTGAAAAACAAAGAGATTTGATTTGACCTCTATTCTAATATCAGTCGAGATGACGTTTAGTTCGAAATGAATAATTGTCAGTTTGCAATCTGACAAATGTCGCACGTAAGTAAGATATCGAACGATATGATAGTTGGGGCTGACTCTAGTTTGTCTCTGAATTTAAAATATAACTATGACAGCGGCCAGAAAACTTTATTACCGCCATTACCGCGGGTAATATTTGTCATAATGTGCGACTCCCGAATGCATCATGGAGGCTTATGATATGTGGCTAGATAAAGTAGTGTATTGTAACTTGCCTTCGGCTCGTTTCATAAACCCACACTCGTGTTCATTATGTACAGTCACATAAACTACTATTATGCAGCTTGTGTGCTGCTTGGGATGATATAATATAGGTAACTGAAGTTTTACCGGCTTTCTAAACACTAACAGAGATTCATGTTTTCCGCCAATATCCTAAAAAACCGTCAAATCGTTACGATAAAATAGGCGATATAAATATCAAGGCCTAAACTAGGCTTTTAGGCCAATAAGTGATTAAACACGTTTTAGATAGCTACTACGTTATTAAAAAAATCCGTGATAGAAAACAATTTACTTAGATCAGGAACTACGTTTTATGTTACATATAATACATAAATATCATTACTATTTTATATAAATATAAATTGTGTTGTTACTGATATTATTACAAACTAAAAATGCAAAACTGCAACTTTATGTTTTTAGAAAATTTCTCCAAAATTGTAAAAAAGAATATAAAATTTTAATAATTACACAGATCGTCAAGATCATTGTTTAAGTTATTATTGAGCACATTTGGCTTGTGCGTTGCAATCCACCTAATCTACCATCAAATCAATAACATCAACAAAGAGAATAAGTTACCATTTTGGCCGTAAATAAGTTTGCGTGAAAAATGCTTTTTGATAAAAAAAAAATTTTTTAATTTACGTAACTTTGCAGTCTCGTATTTCAAAGTCCCTTTTACATTTTTATTTGTTTATTCATGATATGTTGGCCTTTTTCCTTCATACAATACAACTACAGTTTACTGTAAAATTCAACTTCAATCATCATCCCTATTGATAATTGGGTCAAATAAGCACATTTAGAAGATATTACTAAACGGACAGTCTAATAATAACAATAGTATAATATGGCGCCAAAATTATCGCGTTCATAGCTGCTATTTGCGTCAGTAAAATCCAAATATAACCGACCGGCCCGTAGTGGTAACTGTGACAACAGAAATAGACCCTTGCTCTGAATACCACTCATTGCGCGGACTGTCAACCGCTACTGAGCCGAGAAAACTGTGCATAATTATAACCTCTTTAGAATTGTTACCATGTCCTGGGGGCCTAATGGTTGCGTTTATCACGGGATAAATGAGTGACAAAGCATCCGTCACGTTTTGATAAAATGAGTGTCAGATGTTTTGTCACTTATTTATAGTGTGATAAAAGCAACCATTATAGGCACGCTGCATTTTTCCGTTTTAAATGCTAAGCGCATTAGTTAATCGTACGTACCCTGTCCCTGTACCCTGGCAAGTGGCCAGGGGAAAATTGTATGAAAGATTCTACTACTTTTTCTAGCAATGAGGAATGAGGAAGGACTCACGCACCGAGGGTTCCATAGAAAATATAGAAATAGACTTGCTCTGAATACGGCTCGTTGCGTACTGAGCCGAGAAAACTGTACATAATTATAACCTCTTTAGAAATGATGTTACCATGGATACTAGACGTTTGGAATATTCGAATGTCAACTTTTTTTCAGAATACTTCCGTGGGTTTATTATCTATATATATATTACGCGAGGCCGATTTTTGTACATCCCATCAGATCTACAGTTATGGTCCGATTTTGATAAATGATATGTCATTAGATTCGTCTCATGCTGGAGAGGTGCATAAAACTCTTGGAATTTTCATTTTTTCCTGAAAAGGTACTGAAAAATGGATTTGAAAAAACTACTGTGCGCTAACCACGTGACTTTGACCACGTGACCTGTGATCCCTATTTTGACATAAGATGACCAAATAATAATAAGCATGATTTGCTCACAAACCTGTAGTAAGTTGTTCAGCATGATGAAATATTATTTTTGAGTCGGCAACATAATATCCGCAACACTTAAAACATGTACGAATATGCAAAAATAATTTTACAGTTTCTTGACAATGAATGACAGTAACCATATTCTGACAACTTTTAATGTCTTTTTTATTGGGGGCTATTATGTCAATGCTCTAAATTGCCAGGTTGTTTTTCTTTTTAAAATGTTAAAATGTATGGAAACTTTTTTCGCATACCTGTTAAAAAGGTGGAGAAAAAGCCGGTTAAGTGCGAGTTGGACTGGTGCTCGAAAGACTAGAAAACTGACCGTCATTCAAGAATAGATTATTTTTATAGGCGAGTTTTACAATAAATCAAAGCAGAAAAAAAATAGTAAAACTAATTTACACGTCATTCAAATAGGTAAATTTATGATAGATTATTATAAATATGATTAAAGTCCATCAAAAAAATAATTCCAAGGAAAATGGCATGAGTTATGGTAAATTAAATGGTATTTTACAAGAAAAAACTTAGTCCTTGCGCTTGCATGTCGACGGGATCGGAAATGTGGTCGAGTTGAGAATATGGACGACATGACAATGTGCCTAAGTTGGGAATGTATCTATATTGGTAATATGGATGAGTTGGTAAAATGGATGAGTTGGAAATGTGGACGAGTTGGGAATATGGAAGAGTTGGGAATGCGGATGAGTAGGTAAAATTGACAAGTTGGTAATATAGACGAGTTGGGAAAATGGACGAGTTGTTAATATGGGCGAGTTGTTAATTGGACGAGTTGTTAATTGGACGAGTTGTCAATGTAGACGTGTTGGGAATATGGACGAGTTGGGAATGTGGATGAGTTGGCAAAATGAATAAGTTGGGAACACGGACGAGTGGGCAATGTGGACGAGTTGAGAATATGGACGAGTTGGGAATGTGGATGAGTTGGCAAAATGAACAAGTTGGGAACACGGACGAGTGGGCAATGTGGACGAGTTGAGAATATGGACGAGTTGGCAATGAAGACGACTTGGTAATACGGACGAGTTGGTGATATGGAAGATTTGGCAATAAAGGCGAGCTGATAATAAGGACAAGTTGGTATTGTAGACGAGTTGGGTGTATCGTCGAGTTGGGAATATGGGAGAGTTGGAAATGTGGATGAGTTGGCAATGTGGATGAGTTGGTAAAATTGACAAGTTGGGAACATGGACAAGTGGGCAATATGGACGAGTTCGCATTATGGACGAGTTCGCAGTGAAGACGAGTTGGTAATACAGACAAGTTGGCAATGAAGACGCCTTGGTAATACGGACGAGTTGGTGATATGGAAGATTTGGCAATAAAGACGAGCTGATAATAAGGACAAGCTGTTATTGTAGACGAGTTGGGTGTATCGTCGAGTTGGGAATATGGACGAGTTGGAAATGTGGATGAGTTGGCAATGTGAATGAGTTGGTAAAATTGACAAGTTGGGAACATGGACAAGGGGGCAATGTGGACGAGTTCGTATTATGGACGAGTTGGCAATGAAGACGACTTGGTAATACGGACGAGTTATCAACGTGGACGAGTTGAGAATATGGACAAGTTGGAAATGTGGATGAGTTGGCAAAATGAACAAGTTGGGAATATGGACGAGTTTGCAATAAAGACGAGCTGATAATAAGGACGAGTTTGTATTGTAGACGAGTTGGGTGTATCGTCGAGTTGAGAATGGACGAGTTAAAAATGTGGATGAGTTGGCAATGTGGACGACTTGGAATTGTGGACGAGTTGGGCATATGGACAAGTTGGAAATGTGGACGAGTTGTATTTGTGAACGAGTTAGCAATATGGACGAGTTGGCATTGTTGATGAGTTGGAAATGAAGACGAGTTGGGAATGTAGATGAGTTTGGTGTATCGACGAGTTGGTAATGTGGACGACTTGGCATTGTGGACGAGGTGGGAATATGGACGAGTTGGAAATGTGGACGAGTTGTATTTGTGGACGAGTTGGCATTGTGGACGAGCAAGTAATATGGATGCGTTGGCATTGTGGATGAGTTGGGAATATAAACGAGTTGGCAATGAAGATGAGTTGGTAATACGGACGAGTTGATAATATGGACGAGATTGGCAATAAAGACGAGTTAATAATAAGGACGAGTTGGTATTGTAGACGAGTTGGGTGTATGGACGAGTTGGAAATGTGGACGAGTTAGCAATATAGATGAGTTGGCATTGTGGATGAGTTGGGAATATGGATGAGTTGGGAATAAAGACGAGTTTGTAATATGAACGAGTTGGCAATGTAGATGAGTTGGGTGTATAGACGAGTGGGCAATGTGGACGATTTGGCATTGTGTACGAGTTGGGAATATGTACGAGTTGGGAATATGAACGAGTTGGAAATGTGGACGAATTTTATGTGGTGACGAGTTGGCATTGTGGACGAATAAGCAACATGGACGCGTTGGAATTGTGGACGAGTTGGGAATATGGACGAGTTAGCAATATGTTCGAGTTGGCATTGTGGACGAATTGGGAATATGGACAAGGTGCCAATGGAGACGAATTGGTAATATAGACGAGGTAGCAATGCAGATAAGTTGGGTATATGAACGAGTTGGCAATGTGGACGTGTTGGGTGTGTGGACAAGTTGGCATTGTGACCCAGATGGGAATATAGACGAGCCGACATTGTGGACGAGTTGTATTTGTGGAATAATTAACATGTTACCCTAACATGCGAAACTTGATAGTAGAAATAACCTACATATGATGCAAATTTCAAAAAAAACGACTCGCTCAAGAATAAATCATATTTGAATTAATGACGTGTGGCTGATCATTCTTATTCTTATTCAAAATAAAATTTGTCAAATTATGCTGTCAAAACAACAAATAGATTTTTTAAGGCTTCCGTTTTTACCGACTATGGTAAGGAACCCTAAAATTAGGTTTATATCATAGACTTGAGAGTATAGATAGCATCTCCCTCACTCTTCTGTCAGACACTATTTCAATGAGAGGAAAGACACGAAAGTTTGAATTTGGAATTTGGGTATACGTAAGGCCTTCAGCTCTAAATTTATTGAATAAAATATATCTTATATTCTTTTCTCAAACATGTTTAGCTGTTTTATATATTGGATTTATTTTATTACACATATTTGACACATTCTTTTTTTATGGTGGAGTATTGTCAGTCAGTAATTTATTTAGATTAGTATTTAGGGTGTTCGCTATCACTTTACAAAAAGCAAAACCTCACCGAACAACGGCATGCTCTACGAGCAAACTCGGAATTGGCTTTCATCATTAACTATGATGGAAGCCATATTTTAAAGTTAGAATTAGAAGTAGGGTTTGATTAAGAGTTATACTGGCGTAAGAATTTCAAACACAATGTGAAATTGTTATTGAATAAATGATTGATGATGATGACATGGCAGCACCCATATTAAGAAAATTTGCACGATCTATTGAATTTCATAAAAAAAAAACAAGCATTGATAATAGTGGTTTTTCGTGTATTCTATAAACGTTTCTTACTCTTACATACAATTGAGTTTATGTAACATTTTTTACTATCAATATTTTGAAGTATTTACGATTATAAATGAATACATAAACAGTTACGCACTCCATGATTTCCTTTTTAAAACCTGCGTAGTGAGTGACCAAATCTGTCGTTTCGATTCATGTGCTATTTCTGGAAATTGATAGAAATCGATCAAATCGATAAATGTATGTCCTGAAGAAAGGATAACAAATTAAAATTCTACCAATTATGTTCGGTCCTATGAAAATATGACAATTATTTTTTTACGATTTGGGACTATTGTCATGAATTATATTTTTTCCATAAATCGAATAATATGCATTTTATTTGTGAAACAGATCAGCAGATCACATGGCATTAATGCACAAGTTATTTTTACAAAAGAGTTGAAAAAGTTGTCACGATGAACCTGGCAGTTGGCTATCAGGCCTGGCTCTAGCCTGGCATGTCTTAACGTTTTTGAAATATCATTTTAACGTGTTTTTTTACAGTATTTATTCTTCGATCCCCAAAAACTTCTTATCGATAAAGTAGTTATTTTCTGTAACACTACCGGATTTCCATATTCTAGCGGCGGTTCGACGCCGCAACGGGTCTCTAGTTATACTTAAAACCGTTTGTACATAATTATGAACCGCATGCAAGATGCGATGCCTTTATGACATTTAAAATGTTGTGCGGGCAAATCTTTCCATTCATACAAAACTGTGCCGATCTGGCATGAAACATGTTTGACATTCTTTTACTTTAAAACCTCAAGCGGCGCAAGTATGCCGCCCTAAGCGAGGGCTACATATTTGCGCCGTTTGGAGTTGAATCATTTGGGGACCAGGCGCCAAGATTCTATTTAAAGAGATATCGGAACGCCTGGTTGAAGCTTCAGGTGACCAGAGGGTTGGCAGCTACAGCGGCTGAACCTCGCCATCCAAAGAGGCAACGCTGCCAGCCTTCTGGGAACAATATCTAGTGAAAGCGACCTGGTGGGCATATACAACCTTTAGTCTCTATTTTAATTATATTTATATATTTTAGTTGTAAATTCGTTAGGTAAGTAAGTATTTTTAATAAGTAATTATTAATATCTTGTGTTGTTTTGTGTTATATGTATATAGAATAAACTATATGTTACGGGAATAAAACTTGTTATATTATTATTATTATGTTATGTTGAGTCATAGTAACTTGATTTCAATTATATCCTGCAAAAGAATAGTGTATCTTTTTTGGAAAGCGACCACATAAAATATACAGTAAACACCTGAAATACTAAGTCGCATTTAGATGAGTTAACGTTTGGTCAGATTACTATGTTTTTTTTTGAAATGGCTTGAAGTGTATTGTTTAGGAATTGCAATCGTGTGTCCGGCTGATTTGACTTTATTTGTGAGTGTCAAACCTACTAACTGGAAAGTCGCAGCGCCACAGGAGTGGATGCGTAGATATTTCGAACATTAAAACCAGTAAGAAATATTTTGCTAGTAAAGTCGTTGATTATAGCCTTATCGCTAAACTTAAATTACGTGATTACTATAAGACCGTTCGCCCAAATTAAGTAATCGGAACCCCAAAAACAGAACGCGAGATTGTGAAACTCATTATGTACCTACTTTGACTACTACAGTTATTTTTTTTTATCAGAGACGACTGAGAACTTTTTGATGCTTCCAAAAACACTAACAAATTTTGGGTACATTATTTAAGTGCTCTATTTACATTTGGCGGCCGTTACCTACAATACCTACATGCCAATTTAGCAATGTCAAGCAGGTCCAAACACCACAACCTACATGGATTGATCTTGATAACATCTTCATTTTCTAGGATATAACTTGAAAATTTTACAAGTTCTTCATGATAAAAGAGGGTAAGTATATGCAAATGTAATTTATAATAAAATTGTCCCTTGTAAATTGTCATACGCACACGTTCTTTTGAATCGTGTAACAAAGCAACCAGAAACGCCGGACGTGACTTGAATCTAATGATATGCAATCGTTTTGACGTCTAAGCCTCCGTATTAAGGCGTTTTCACATCATCCTATATCGGCGTCGGATACCGATAGCTGGTATCCGATATCAAGCAGTGTCTCTACATCTGTAAGTTAACCATTTAGGTAGAGGCTGCATGCGTTGTATAGATATACATGCTTTGCATCAGCTGCAAGCTTGTTTTTTAACCATTAAATCGATATAAACAGTATGTGGTACTTATATGTTTTTTTCACTAACAGAAAATAAATATAATTTCGATAGCGGTCGGAGCACCACTGACACCACCACAGATTAATTTCAATTGTATATTTCTATGAAAAGGCGTTATATTTGTCTTGCTGTAATACAGCAAGGAAGCATAACGGTGGAGTGGTTTTCATTAAAATAGTTTGAGAGTATTTTATTTCCCAATAACGCTCGGTTCTCAGAAGCAGAAGAACACGGGTAAATTCGCAGAAAAATTAAAGTTTTTACAACAATTGTCAAGATATCGGATAGGCATCCGACTTCAATATCGGATAGTGTAAAATCGGTCTAAGCCTGCGCAATTATTACCCGTGCCTTCTTATTTTGAACAATATTTATTGCGAAATAATAGGTTTGCACGGCAGAATGACGTGGTAAAAAAGCCTAATATGCAGCATGCCGCGTTATTTGCGTAGAATCTTTTAAATACTGTAGTTGACAATGACAAGAATCCAAGAAGGAAGGCAATCATTCTTTCTGTTCATATGAAAGAGCGGGCTGTAATATGTGTAATTCTTCAACGCCATACTATGAATACTGTAACGAATCACATGAAATTTGGATAGCAGGTTCCTTTTGTATGGAAAACATTCATTTATCCATTTATTGAATGCATTCGTGTGTACAAAAAAGGTCTTAAATATATAAGAAGTTCCAACACAAACCCTGTAAGGGCACTTACAAGGGGACATGTTTTTTTTATGTTTTGTTTTTTTTTTATTTCCTTAGACATTATTCTTACAAGCGCTCCTAACCTACCTGACCTTGATATAAATAAGTTCAGTCGGGATAAGAACACCAGCGGGGCAAGTGCACATACCATATCGAATTATCGAAAAATGCAGATGTTATACTACTAACGCCATCTTACTTTTTTCAACTAAAACCCTACTTTTCAATATTTCGATATAGTAAAGGTGAGCTTATCCAGCTGACGCACTTGTACCGGCCAACCTTAATTAGACACGTGGATTGATAAAGTGTTCTAAAATTTCTAGATCACGCAAGATTTTATAGTCCATCAAACAGAATACGGTGTTTGAATATACTGAAAAAAAATTGTAAAACTGAAACCACTAGGTACACACACACATAAATACACGGAATCAAATAAACTACCACTAAGTTTTGGACTTTAATTAACTATTTTTAATCGTACAAACCCAAAAAAAAGTTTTTTGAAGTTTCATAAAGAGTTGCTGATTTGAGCTGTTATCAAATACCGTATTGTACTTGACATAACCAATTTTAATAATATATACATATATGTATAATAATTTTTACCCGACTAGTAAGGGCATCTTCTAGTATACAATAAGAGTAAAATAGGATTATATTTAATTTCCTAACATAGATAAACTTTTTGTTCTGTAGACAACTCAAACGATTTGCATAGATACTTTCGCAATCCGATTCATCTTGCCTCGCGTCAACTTTATTTAGCGAAAACGGGGTCGATTTTGATATCAACTTTTGAGAAAATAGCACAATATTTTTCCCACAAGCCGTTCAGCGGGCTGTGAATGCTAAACATGCTAAGTTACATGTATGTAATATACATACGATAATGCGGGCGGAGTTGTGCGTGAATACCTCGCTAGGTTTCAAATTGTATTCTTTTTTAGGTTAGACATACTGAAACATGAAAAAATATCTAAATGGACTAAAATGATTATTGATCAAACTGACGAAAATAAATCAAAACTTAAGCTGTAAAGTTTTGATTTATTTTCGTCAGTTTGAGTGTTGTTTTGGTATTTTTTTATACCCGACAAATGAGCAAAGGCCATAGTATTATCTTCGGTTTCCGCGACTTTCACACATTTAAATAAAACGATTTAAACGTCAACCTTTGACAACGGTAACTGGAAAGTTACAGAAAGGTCAGAGAGGCTCAAATTATTTAATAGGTACATCATGCATGTTCGTCTTATAGAACTACTAGCTTTTGCCCGCGACTACGTCCGCGTGGAACTTGGAAGTATGGAAGTATGGATGGATGTGTAAGATCTGAATTTAAGTAATCAGGTCAATGAATTATTGGTAACTGCGACATAGGTATCATTTAATTTAATACATTTCTGTAAACTACGTTTTTTGTCTTCCCGTCCTTTGATAGCACGTGAAGGTTTTGTGGACTCGAGACTCGTGAGCACGCCACGTATAGTTGCCCATGGGAAAAACAGTTTTTTTCTAAATGTACACCTGCTACTTTCAGGGTTTGTCCTTGAGCTTTATTTATTGTTATGGCGAAAGCTACTTTCAGGGGAAACTGTACTCTTTTAAACTGGAATGGTAAATCGGTCGGGATTATTGGAATACGGGGAATTAATACATCTTCTCCCTTTGCTGTTCCTGTCATAATTGTTGCATTTACAATATTGCGTCCTAGGTGTGTAATTTGCAGTCGCGTGCTATTACAGAGTCTTGGTGCGTCAAGATTTCGCATCAACAGGACTGGAACGCCAACTTTCAGTTTCAACTTATGGGAAGGCACCCCTGATAATTCCAAAGAGTTGAGGAACTCGACCGGGTACGACGTCACTTGTTCATTGTCCATGACATTGTCTACCGACAGATATTCGACGAAATCACCTTCCACATGTGACATGATTTGTTCGTTTATCTGTCCCACAATTTCATTAGTGGGTGCTAAGATTGCTCTTTCGCATAGCCATTCTCTGTTTCTCATATTAGTTTTAAGATGGGGATAGACGTTGTTTTTTAAATCATTTGTGTTTTGGACAACATTACAGAACTCACTATTCAAAGTAATCATGCCGTTACTATCTGTTGCCACACGATCTTCGCCGATTTTCAGAAGAGCAGCCGCATATTCCCCCGCTTGTGTATCACAGTGCAGCTAAGACCCGACGGGTTTGAGTCTGCTCCTCAGATTCTTGGGTTCGAGCTACTTTCGCTGCCCGAGCTCTGCTGGTGCTACGCCCTAAATTAGATTGACGCTTGCGAGTCATATTTGATTATAGTGTAACGAATTAAACCTAATCTATTTTTTTACTAAAATAAGCGGTAAGATTATTTTCCTACGTACAGACAATAATAAGAACTGAATACCTATCTGTCAATTCATGGATTTTGACGTAAGTATAAGGTAAAGAAACATTAAATAATTAACATAACATATCGGAACGTGATACTTACCTGAAGGGCTACTCCGATGTTCGAAATTTTACTTTCGTATAGTGCTATTCCATTCACTCAAATATACCTTGACAGGAGATCGAGAGGGATGGCACTATTCGACAGTCTAATTTTGAACATCGGAGTAGCGCTTCTGCAATCACTGGTTTGACATGTCTTGCCAGATGTGTGTGTGACGTTTGTCAAATCAAATGTGATTGATTTAAATTTGTAAAATTTTATGTATTTGATTCTTGAAATTACGCGATTAATCGAATTTTGCGGATACATGTTCCCATATCAGAATTTATTGTTTTTTTACAAAGAATAGTTTGGTACCTATGCGTTTGGTGAAGGTCTATCGTAGGTAGATTAGTTTACGTCAAAACGATGACATGTAGGGAGTTGTTGCAACTACAATGATTTGCTCTCCATACAAAGTTTAATCCCGTTTTTCACGGGAACACTACATTTATTCGGGATGAAAAGTATCCTATGTCCTTCCCCGGGACTGAAACTATCTATATACTAAATTTCATCTAAATCGGTTCAGCGGTTTAAGCGTGAAGAGGTAACAGACAGACAGACAGACAGACAGACAGACAGACAGACAGACAGACACACTTTCGCATTTATAATATTAGTATGGATGATAACATGTATGTATCTAAAGACTTTATTTTACAGGTTAGGTCATGAATAACATTATATTACATGCCCAAAGGCGAACTTATCCCTATTAGGGATCTCTTCCAGTTAACCTTTGAGCCATTGAGTGAATATTTGAAAGAGATACCACAAACTACCACTTCGCACAAAGGAGATGTCATTATAGTTGCGTTTATCGTGCAATAGATAAATGATAAGCAAGCCATCTAGCTCTCTTCCTCGGAAAAATAACATGCTAGACCTCGTTGTGCCCTGTCTTTACCTCGATACACGTCATACATTTTAGGATTTGTAGGTACTAACTATTAATATTGTACTGCATAATTTGATAGCCAAATCAACTATCGTAAAAATAAACCATCACAACTATCGTAATACCTCTTTAATAATTATAAAACATTGGGCAAGTGCGAGTCCGACTCGCGCATGAAGGGTTTGGTACCATAATCTATAACAAGTTTATGGGAGCCCCCCCTTAAATATTAATTTATTTTAGTATTTGTTGTTATAGCGGTAATAGAAATATATCATCTGTAAAAATTTCAACTGTCTAGCTATCACCGTTCATGAGATACAACAAACTTGTTTTATAGATTTTGGTACGGAACCCTTCATGCGCGAGTCGGACTCGCACTTGCCCAATTTTTATAATTATTAAACCATCGTATGTTAATTATGTATGATCGATTACTATTAAAATAATAACTATCATATCAAAATATAGGTCAATTAACCGCCGAAGGGTCCAATTCAGTCATGTCAGTGGCATATGTCGGTGATATAGCTGTCTCCTATGTCGACCCCATTCAAGTTCTATCAAGGGTCAATGTATATGTACGTTGCTATTTTTAGGTAAATAGCACATCGTTATAGTACTTATGTGTAATTTAGCCGCTGTGTTGCCAAACAGACTCGTACGATCCACGTACTTTTCATATAAATTATTAAGTAGGTACATATATTATTATTTATTAAACGAGAATTTAGACAATAATAAGTAGGTACTATCTTAACCTAATCTATGAAATCATATCTGCACAGATGGTAGCATCCCCCACATCACTGCTCTGTGGCAGCGTATCCATGATCCGTTTCATAGTAAACTTGTGGTCCAACTAGCTACCATAACCTCACTCATCACTAAGTAGAAAACTAAATTTCGCTCTGTTTTTTCCAAAATCAAGGTACCTAATATTATCAGTATTCAGCCAAGCAAAACTTATACAATAATTATTTCGGCTCGTTCGCAGACAGTGATGCTCGCGTGTCGCATCCAAATTATTTTAGGATTCGAGGTCCCCGCACAATTCGCTGGCTCAATTACGATTTACTACTGCTGTGGATATTTGCAAAATTTACCTGCATTTATACGACACGACCATTATAAGTTGTCTGTGGTCGGATTTTTGCTAATTTCAGTTTGAGACTTTTAATGAGGAAATCCATAAAATTAAATAATATAAAGCCTCCAGCCATATAATGAAGGTTTTTATTATTCGTATTTCTTAATTACTAATCAAATAATATGACTCTAAACTAGAACAGTTCGTGGCAAAATAGCATTATTAATAGTTTAACTGAAGGTATGAGTCCCTCTACTTATTGTTTGGTATTAAGTGACTTCGCAAGAGTCTTTATAAACATGAAAGTAATTCAAATATATACAAAAAATCAAGAATGTAGCTTTTTTAGATCGATGTCAATACGTTTTGAGCCTGGCGTTCTATACTATTTCAAGTGCGCAAATACTTTTATGAGAAGTATAAAGAGTTTTTGAAATTTATTGCGTTTATTTTTATCTAAATATTCTTTGCGACAATAATCGTGACTCATATAAATTTTGGAAATGAGTTTAATGTGCAAATGAAACCCTCATCATCTAAACACATTAGAAGGCAGGCCAAACTAAAGAAGTAAAACTTTAGAAGAACCGCACACAAATTTGATATGTTTATATGATCTTCCGCAAAAGTTGACCGTTGTGTTCTGAAGTTTTACTTATAAGTAAGTTTGAAAGTTACCGAACCTCGCACAGTCGAGCAATGCCTTGTTGGCTCCAAAGGTGGCCCCACCGCCAGAGGCGACAAGGGCCAGTAGCGGCACTAGTAAGGTCCACATCGGGCTACGGTCTCTCGGGCCGGGGCCCTGTCACACACTCGTCACACATCATCAGCACATCACTACACTTTGCGGTCGAGGCGGTGCGAGGAGGAGCGAGGATGGCGCGGTACTGCGGGCGCGGCGCTCGGTCACGGGCGGGACCTTCGCGGTCGCTCTCACCCCGTAGTTCGCGAGATCACCCGACTACCGACTACCTACCAACATACTACCGACGTATGCGGCAGTGCACCTGCTGTAAACAACCCGTTTGACACACGGGCAACCTCGTGGCGTGTTGGCTGAATGGGTATTCGCATCATTCACTAAAGTTTCAATGTAAAAAAAAACCAGTAAGTCTAACAAAATTTGGTATGATAATTAGAAGATTATTATCGTGTCTGCACAATTTTAAATTCTGTTATTAATTTAATTAGTCTATTAATTACTTATAGTAACGGAAAAAACGCCAACATTGCAAAAGGCTTTAGAATAAAATTACCTGCAATTTCACTATTAGCAAATAAACCTTTTTCATTTCTATCCAAATAGTTATTTAAAACAATTAAACTCGTCAGCATTGTCCGTGATTAAGAAAAATAACGCGTATTTCATCATTTTACATTCAATATTATTTGAAAATCCAAATTGAAACTATATTCAATATTTATGTATATAATATATTTATAGTTATAGATAGCTATAACACTTTTGGCAATATTTATATCCCTGGATCCTTTAAAACCTTAAAATTACAAATGTTTGAATACGATAGATTTATTGCCGCTAATGTTTGATACGTTTCGATAAAAATTACAATTGAAAAAAATTATAGCATCCATTACACCGTGTGCATAAATAGTACCTACACCTACTATTGTGTTTTCCAACGCAATTGCGTTTTTTATACGCGAAAGGTTGCCTGTCAATAGAATTCTATGTGAAGATGCACGTTACCTTGAAGTGGCTTGGCAATAATTTGATTACAGGTTGTACATAAATTAGCGTGTATGTATAGGTGCTGCTACCGTACAAATGAATCGACTTTTAAACACTTTTTGATTGCCTAATAACATAGGTAGGCTGTGTTATTATATTATACGTAATACATGATTTTGATAAAGGTGTTTTACCACCGTTTTAGGGTTCCGTACCCAAAGGGTGAAAACGGGACTCTATTACTAAGACTCCGCTGTCCGTCCGTCTGTCTGTGTGTCCGTCCTGTGTATGTCATGAACCGTGATAGTTACACAGTTGAAATTTTCACAGATAATTTGCTTCTGTTGGCGGTATAACAGCAAATACTATTTTATCTTCATAATTTATTAATGAGACAAGTATTTTATAATCATGTTTGGATGTCCAGCTATATCAAAATTAGTTAAAGTTCGTCCAGCCGTTTATGCATAATGAGCGGACAATTATTTTATAATCATCTCAGGATGTTCAGCTATTTCTGTACTAAACTTGGTTAAAATCCGTCCAGCCGTTTATGCGTGATGAGCTGACAAAGAAATATTTGAAGTAATGACACTCTATGCCTGGAGGCGCATCGCGCTGTTAAGATTTTTCTGTTTTTTTTTCTCCATAGAAAACTGACTTTCTATGCAGTTTTACTTTACAGTAGATGGGTAAATTGTATCCCGTTACCATCTTTCGATGTTAAGCTATCCCTGTACTTAAATTGGTTAAAATTTATCCAGCCGTTGCGGCGGGATGTGAGGACAAAAGAAGATTATGAAAACAGATGCGCAGGGCTGGCACGGCGCCGCGCGCACATACACACAAATGACGATCCTGCATCACGCTATTAAGGTTTTACCCACAAATCTAGAATTTTATAATAGGTAGTTATAGATATAACTATTTGATAGCTCTATGTGAGGAAATTATCTTGGTATTCGTAGCATGTCAATGTTAATTGCCCACGAAACTAAGCAAATTTTACGGTATTTTGAAGTGCATGCTAACGACAGGTACCATAAAATAGTCATTAATATCTGGTATAACGGTTGTAAGGTTAATAAAAATGATCCGCTTGGCAGGCTCGCGTGACGTGCCCACAGACTATGTATAACTACAGGCATCGGCCAACCAACCTCACAATTACTAAGCTAGATTCCAAACTACACACACTTTTTAGGGTTTCGTACCCAAAGGGTAAAAAACGGGACCCTATTACTAAGTCTGTATGTCTGTCTGTCACCAGGCTGTATCTCATGAACCGTGATAGTTAGACAGTTAAAGTTTTCACACACGGTATTTCTGTTGCCGCTATAACAGCAAATACAAAAAAATATAATAAAATAAATATTCAAGGGGGCTCCCAAACAACAAACGTGATCAGTTGCGTTAAGTTTTCACCTCATTTGTATCCGGCGCCATACATACCAGATGCAAACTTAACAAACTTAACCCGGCCAGTCAAGATGGGATAAGTGTTACTACTAGTGATACGGTTTGTACGGAACCCTCGGTGCGTGAGTCCGAGTCGCACTGGGCTGGTTTTTTCTTTAACGTAGGTACTCGTGTAAAAAGTATGCTATAACCATCTTTGAATGTCCAGCTATCTCTGTAACAAAATAGGGCATAGGCACGCCGTTTCGGCATGATGAGCGGACAAATATTTTTATTAACAACAGATGGCGCTGTACGGCTGAATCCACGCGGCCATACAACTCCTGCATCGCGCTGTTAAGATTTTTCCTGATATAAAACCCCTTTCCATAGAAAACTAGTCTACAATACAACATTATAATAGTAGACATGCGACGAAATTGGTCGTGAGGCATGGCAACGCGATCCACTGACGCGCGACACTGAACTGCGGGCCTCTGATGGTTGGTTTTATCACGCGATAAATAAGTGACAAAGCATCCGTCACGTTTTGACAAAATTCGAGAGTGAGTGACAGATGCTTAATCACTTATTTGTCTTTCTTTCTTTCTTTCATCATAGGCTTCCTGGTTATAAACGCGCTAACATAAAAAAAAAAAAACAAAAATTCCAAATTATTTGTAACTAAAGTTAATACAGGTTAATATATAGACTTGTAGTTTGACACTTGTATTAGGAGGTGTTCGCTCTTTGTACAGGGTTGATTTTAAGTTAAACAATAAATAATATTCTTATTATATTATTATATTGAGCTCGTTATATCCCACTGCTGGGCAAAGGCCTCCCCCCTTTTCTTCCAGTGATCCCGGCTTAAGGCTATTTCTGGCCAATCCTTCAAGAAGAAATCCAAGTCGTCCCGCCACCGCCGGCGAGGTCTGCCACGTTTCCGTTTTGAGTTTTTAGGCTTCCACACTGTAGTGGTCTTGGCCCACAACTCATCCGGCATACGGCAAACGTGACCAGCCCATTCCCACTTTAACTTGGCCGCTTTCCGAGCTACGTCAACAATTTGGGTCTGGGAGCGTAGAGTGATGTGGTATTCCGGATTCGATCCATTAATTTGACACCTAATAGGCTACGCTCCATGGCCCTTTGGCAGACCCCGAGTTTGAACTTCTGAACCTCTGTCAGAGACCAAGTCTGAGCACCATAGGTGAGAACAGGAACTATGCATATGTCCATGAGCCTCCTTTTGAGTGATAGCGGGAGGTCACCTTTCATTAAGTGATTCATGGACCAATAGCTCCTCCAGGCGTTTCCTATCCGTCGTTTGACTTCTTTTTCTTGTCGCGCCTTGAAGGCTCCAAATAATATTCTTATGACTAAAAAATTTAAGTTATAGGTATCTTATATTAATTCTCTTATCGTCTACAAACATAACTGGAAGGCATACACAAGCACTAGACGCGTATGACCCCTTGCTAATATTATCTATACTTAGATTTCTGCACAAAGAACGCCCCTAATAATAGGTGCACTTAGCACTACTTATTACGCTACCCCGCCCGAGTGTCAATCAGGCTGTCAACAGAGCTTAGCCGCGTGATAGCCGCCCACTGAGATACATCTCTACAGTAAAGAGATTAAAGGCACCGTGCGCATATATATTTGCATAACCTTAGGACCAGGGACCTAATTCGAGAAAGCCGTTTGAGAGATCGCAAAACGTCAAATCTCTATTAGATAACAGTGATATCGCCTTTGTACTGTCATTAAAATGCGATGAGCTTCAAGTGACATATCTCAATTTTGGAAATAAAATAAAAGAAAATCAAAAATGCTATTCATGCATATGAATTTCTGTTTTGAACGAAACGTAACTGACTAATTTCACGCACTACACGGTCAAGATAAGTATGCGCCTGTTATTTATGTCGTCACATACAAAGGAAACGCAAATTAAGCGCGACCGGATTGACGAAGTTGCGATGTTCTAGGGATATAGCCACTTGTCAAGTAGGGACACGTCAAAAGTGACGGATAGCGATGACATGGAGAGATCTCCATCATCTCTCTAAAATTGGTCGAATTACCCCCCAGGTACTCGCAATAACTGGCATTTAATGATACAAATATGAATATATATATAATTATATTCATATTTATATCATCTTCTTATACATTTATGTATATATATATAAATGTATAAGAAGATGTCATTCAACACGTGTTACTCGTAGTAGGGAGAAAACGAAAACTATAAGAGATGGGAAAATCTTTTCTTAGTTTTAACAGAAACTTCATTCAATTTTTTTTAAATCTCATGCATAACCGGGATTTAAACCTGGTTAACATTCGGGTAATCGCATGTCGTATTGTAACAATCTTATAAATAAATAAATATCAGACCACTCCACAAAAATCTAGTCACTCAAGTTCTCAACAAACTAGTAAGCTCAAGAACGCTTGTGTTATAGGTACTAGACGACGATATACATACTTATGTAGATAAATATATACTTAAATACATAGAACAACCATGACCCAAGCACAAATATTCGATTTCATCACACAAATATTTGCCCTGGCCGGGATTTGAACCCGGGACCGCCGGCTCAGTAGGCAGGGCTTACCAACTGCGCCAACCGCGTCGTCAAAATCTTCACATCGATTTTGACCGGGTTATGTATGAGATTTATAAAAATAATGCAGTTTTTATTTAATCAAAAATCGATGGCTCTTATAGCTTATGAATTTTCGCTACTGGTCCATTTGGATTGATCACCGGGTAACATGTGTTGAATGACATTTTCTTTCTCATTCAGTTAACTATAAGTATCCTATTTTGATAGGAGAAAGCTATAAAAAAGGCGCGTCGGATTGCAAAAATTTAATGATAGGATCGGGGAATATACTATTTTGTATATGTTTCCTATCTTTTGAACATCGGGGAACACTTTCAACACCGGGGACGTGCTCCGTGAGCGCCATGCTCGTAGCAAGTTTTGGCAACATACGTATTTTTCCCTATGTGATTGTCGAGCCAAAATGAACATGCCGATGGAGTCATAAACATTAAACCAGACGTCTCATTCGCTCTATACAAGAAGTAACGGGTGCGAGCGGGACGGCCGGCTAAATGGTTTATGTCTATGGCACTATCGGCATATTGGTTTTAGCACCACAATAGCGCTTAAGCGTTGCGCCCACTGAAATGCATCTACAATATAGTACCTATTTTACGCAATCGTTGCACAATGAAGGTTCTTAAAGTCGAGTACCGCGTTTATGTCACGAGGCTTGCCGAGTGGCCTAAGTAAGGTACGAGATTTTAAGACCTAGGTAATTGTGTAACTATTGCATATTATACTTTTTTAACTACCAAAACACAGTTTTTTTTTTATCGCCATTCCCCATTTTTGATGTAAGTGCTTTTTCGTTCAACTAAAACTGATCTATAAAAAAAAACATGATCGCGATGGTCATGGCGGGTGCCTCGTGATTGGTTAATTTTTTTTATCAGTGAACAGCAGCGTCCTTTTTTAAAAATCGGATATGCTGGTGTTCTCTTCTTGAAATTATTAGAGTTGAGTAGAGAGATGTCTTATGAATATTAAAGTTCTGTAGCGGGTGCCATAGAGTATAGAATTTTGGTACAGGATTAAAAAGTGCTTTATTGTGATTTTGTCTGTGACATTATAATTGACAGATTTAAGTACGCGAGTATAAAAAAGAAATTAAAGGCCTCACGTACACATACATAACTTGAGGATTACTCGCATTAACTGACATTACGTGCGACATAAGACTGTAAATTTAGCGAAGCATCGGCCGGGTTCAGGCGAGGCCTTGCGTGACGCTAGGGCTTCATTCGATGTTTCTAATGACATTTGTCCGAGATCTCATCACTTCACCACTTGCTTATATGGCTACTTTAGCTATATGTTGAATTCGAAGTAAAGTTCTCTCTCATTGAGACGAAATACTCGATTTTAATAAGCATAAAGTTCAGCCAGGCGTCTCATATGGTAAAGTGCTGTATTATGATACTAGCGACTCGCCCCGGCTTCGCACGGGTGCAATGCTGATAAATTATGCATGTAATAAACTTTTCTCTTGAATCACTATCTATTAAAAACGCATCAAAATCCGTTGCGCAGGTAGTTTTAAAGATCTAAGCGTACATAGGGACAGATAGACAGGAAGCGGTTTTGTACTATCTAGTGACGTCTCCCAGTTCCGATATTACGAGTATGAATCTTACTTAGATTAAGTTAAATAAGCTACCTATACCCTAACAGGGTCCATGATGTACCTTATTTATATAATTGTAGCACCTGTAATACCATGGTTGCTATAAATAAATAAATAAAAAATTTAAAATGTTAACTTTTCTCTGTCACTGCCAGAAACAAAATGTTCGTTAAGTGGCCGTAAGTCAATAGAAAAATTGCTAAATTGGGGTTACGCTGAAACCTCATCGAATCATGGCTCTGGATTTATTTAATTTCTGCCAAGTTAGCTGCGTGCGTTGCGCCATCGGGCAAATAGAGTAAGTCGGAGCAACCTCGCCAGGCCGATTCGGCATTCAACCATCAGACAATATTTATCGTTGCGATCGAATGATAACAGCCGTTCATAATCTCGAACCGAATGCAAATGTTGTTTTGCAAGTAAATTTAGAAGGGT
This sequence comes from Apotomis capreana, assembly GCA_947623375.1. Classification (NCBI taxonomy): domain Eukaryota; kingdom Metazoa; phylum Arthropoda; class Insecta; order Lepidoptera; family Tortricidae; genus Apotomis; species Apotomis capreana. The sequence continues at coordinate 19,045,936 of OX392506.1, read as the reverse complement.
TTGGGGATCAATCGATGAATGGGAATGATTTCCTCTTAAAATAAATGTAAACACTAAACACGCGTGCATGAGCGTAATAAAACATGTAATTGATAGAAATATAAACTTTACAGGGGTTTTATGGTATGTTCATGAAGTGTAAGATCTGAAAGCGGGTAATGTAAGAGTTGTAACTTGTAAACATCAGCGTCACATCAGAGACTGAAGGAGAAACGCATACACTTCACACGTAATAGTCTCAGACGTACTTCTTGGAGCCGCTCCAAGATGCGCTCAGCCCTGCATTATCTTATTAGTGACATTAGTCGTGATAAAACATATTGAATTGTTGCTTCTACACAGTTCTCTTTCATCATCTTGACAACGTTGGGTGATACTGTAAATTTTATACATGATTACATTGATTACGTGGCTGGTTGGTATAAACCCTGGAATCTCACGAAACTTCTGCACATTATGAATGTCAAATTGTTGTTGTCACTTGAAAATTGATCATTTTAAAATATAAAACATTTTATGAGGTGGTGGTTTGCGATAAAAAATATGTAAAATTTACTTCTAAGTTTTGATTACATTGTTAGCTAATAAAAGCATGTTAAAAATAATATACATAAAAATGATGTGACTTAGCCAGTGTGAATCAAATTTGGCAATTGTCAGTGGAAATTGATTTGTATGTGGACATGAAAGTATTCTTTTTGTAGCTAACCGTAGACGTGCGCAATTGCGCATGTCAAAAGCGGTTCAGATGGTTGCAAGTCACTTAAAGGGGTGTAAATTACAGCAATGCATCTGCTCGGACGAGAGTTCGGATAACGACCATCATCCTATGTACTTACAGCATAGGAAAAAAACATAGTTAAGCACCTTTTATGGTTATACAGCAGTAGTCTGTTCGAATAGGCATTTGTTTTGTTTGTGTTACTTTTAAACATTTGTTGTCTATTCATACAAGTCATCACTACATAATAAAAGCTGCTTTCCCTTTACTGAAGTTGTTTATCTGTAACTAATCTCTACTTGTTCTTATTTTCTATATTTATTTCAATTTAATATATTATTTTGTACTAAGTGGGTAAGTAAATGGATCTTTGTATATGTGGCAATAATATCACATAATATTATATACACACTTGCATCTTAGACGCTCTCAGAACAGGTATACCTTCAAACTAGAAATGTACCTATAGGTACATTTCTACTCTGAAGTCTGCACCCATTTGAATTATCTCTGTTTCGCCCTATGATTGACTCAGAACTAGAGAATACCATTCTAATGTCTCCGTTATAACGCACGTTAGGACGACATTTCATTGCATGTTCGGGAAAATAAATGTAATTCGTTCAGTGGAGCAGTCGAACATACTAGGCAGTAGGGAGGCATATCGTATTGTAAACATGCACTTGACTGGATTCCCGCCCCCGTGTTGGATAACAGGCCGACCATTGGATCTTTATGCAACATGTGTTTCGCTTACATTCTTTTTATAGCTGTTTTTATTGTAGTTCTTTATTTTTGATAATATGTGTCCTAGATTTTATTCGAAGTTTTATTGCAGCTCTTGAACATTTTTATATAAACTGCATCTAAAAGTCACGTTGTAAAATTGTTCAGAAAAGATCGAACAAACCTCGTATGTTATGCTCGAGTAAAAAAAAGTGTTAGTTGCGTTGATTGTGTTAGAAAGTCGTTCAGAAATCAAACCAACGTCGTAACATAACTCATAATAATATTGACGGAGCATGTTAACATTGTAAATCATATCCCGCAACGAAAAGCCAACGATATTCAGTAAGCAGTTTATTAAAACGTGTACACGCACGTAAAACGGCTGAGCACGCCGTAAAATCAGGTCACTCGTTCTATTTTGGAATATTCGCAAATTGCCAAACAGTAGTAGGTAAGCAATGTCCGGTAAATGCCGTGGGCACAAAGTGGCCAATTACTGACCGATAATTATCGATGGCTGGGCTTTTCCCAGCAAAATGTATAAATCATGGTGGTAGTACATATATGACTTGAAATAAAACGAAAATTATCTCGGCTAAATTTGCCTTCTTCATAAAAGAGTACTAGTTTCTAGTTACAATATACAAGGCTAAGGGCCTAAAGCCTTTCAAAATAAAAAATGCAAAAGATCGACCCACAAAGCATAACGAAAAATTCGATAGGTTGCTTGGGAGTTAGGGTGGCGAAATGGTTAACGCGCTGGACCGGCAATCCAGACGTACTGAGTTCGATTTTCGGTCTCTTCCACCAGTACCCCTAGCACAACTTTGACACGCGACTCTTTCTCGCCCGAGATATGCTACCTATCCCTTTCTGTACAGTGTCGTGGGAGAGTGACGGGTGATGCTATGTCGCGCGACATGAGTCGCGCTGTGTTAGACGGGGTGTGGTAACTCATTTTAATTTGTCTTTAAGCTTTGATCTTTGTACCAATAGTTTAAATGGGACACGGTTTTTGAGAAACACCCTAGGAAGTTCGGTAAATATTTAGTCGCCGTCTCGCTCCGGCCGGGGCGCACGGCTAATTATACGAGTAACACATAACACATTGTTTTCGCGGTCGCGAAGAGCCGTCACGAGCAGACTGCGTTGTGACGCTCCCGTCACGCCATTTGTGTCACTTGTGCTACTATTGGGCTCGGATATCAAAGTTTAGACTCACATGTAAAGGTCAGCAGTATCTTTGAGGCCAGTTGCCTTTCCTATTGAGATAAAGATAAACAATAGTGTAGGTGTAAAACATGAAAATGAACCAACGGTATATAACCACGGTACCACTGATAGAACTTAATCGTATCCTTTCTTATAAAATGTTCGATAATGAAAATTCTTTAAAAAAGGTTTTACTACTCAAAACTGTTAGGCAAAAAGTTGCCAATAGCAAATAAATCCTATTCGGAAATTGAACCTAAAATCAATAGTGAGATAAGAATATATCCTAATATGTTCAAATATCCCTATCACAACGGTCAAAATATGTTCATGTGGATATACTTACTCGTACGAGCAATTTTAAAAAAATAGAATAGATTCAGATATTTTTTAATAACCTATTACCTACACTTATTTTTTAGTAAAATACACCTAACATCTATCTTCTATGAACAGACATTATTTTATTAAATGTTTTTACAAATAACCTTCCTTTTTACTTAGCCGTAGTCAGGGCCATGATCTGGGGGACATCGGTTTTGTTAGTTAATTTTATTTAGGTTAAGTTGAGTACTGTTAATTTTTACTTTTGTGTTTCGTTTACTAATAAATATTTACGATTTGTAAAATATCCGTAGTCAGTTAAAAATCAGCAGTCTTAGACTTTTCTCAACTCAGGCACCGCGCAGTGATAAATTCGCGTCTGAAGCAAAAATAAAACCCGAACTATACTGAAAAATTCAAACCGGCAGTTAATAATTAGCGTCATAGTCCCCCAACTGTCATAACACAGACTTAACTCGTAGACTCATTTAACGGCGTACTTTAAGGAACATCAACATTTCCGTCGATCTATTTCGAGGGTGCAGTCGTGAGAGCTGTCGCGTCACAGAATTGTTCCACCAGCTAGCGTAGGCAGATTTTTTCGTGTCTGGCCGGTCGCCAGGTGTTTTGGCGGTCTTTGTCAATGTTGGATTTATTAATAACACCCAAGCTGCCGGCAAGGCTAATAAACGATACCTACCCGCCCTTTGATTTTATGTCTCCACCTCGCTTTAATGATAATGCACATAGAGTGATTCGAAGAATTAGGAAATTTATTGTTAATTAAGTCGTTACAAAAATAATAAAAGAGATGAGGTCGGAACAGTTGCTTCCTATGTTTAGAGAGCGACATCGGCTCATGTCAATTGTAATTGCGTAACGTCGTCTGGTATTTGAAAAATCTGGGTATTTGGGTGTAGGAGCGGGGCCGGAATAGGACGCATGCGCTGCCAGATGCCTGCGCGTGCGCCGGCGCACACCGAGACATGACATGTTAGATTGCGCTAATTATTTTCCCGAGATAAATTTTTTCATAAGAACACTACAATTTTAAAACGATGTCAGAGATAGATGCATGGGTTTCTTTGGAACATAATTATTTAAATTTACCTACATAGAATAAACATACTAACCGTACTCCGAAAGAAATAAGGGCCGATACAGACGAACAGCATTTGAACTGCAACCCAGCTGCAATATGACAGTTCTGATGCAGTTGTAGCGCAGTCCGCTTGCAGCTGGCGCAGTATTCACATACAATTTTGGCAAAACGGTGGAACAGGATGTAGAAAATGGTAGAATTTGAAAAATAGATCTACCACCACTCCGAGTCAGTACGTTTTTAATGATTAACAATGCGTAAACAGTGTTTATTTGTTTAAAGCGTCCCGTTTTAAGTGAAAATATTATAAGATAGACTTTGGCTCTATGGACTACCGGCTACATTCAATAGCAAAGTAACGTTTCGTTCCACGCGTTGAGAATTGTTTACGATCGTAAAAGATTAAAAAATAGGTTGATTTGATGCTGAGGGTGGTAGATACGTAGAACGGAGGCAAAGTAGGTAGATCTACTGAATAGTTAGTAGATGTGACAACACTGCTGGCGTACAGTTCTGTCTAGCGACTGTACGCCAGCTGCAACCGAACTGCAGCCAGGTAGCCATTTTGCAGCCAGGTTGCAGTTCAAATGCCGCACGTCTGTATCGGCCCAAAAGAAATCGCTACAAAATAAATATGACCCAACTGATACGTCAGTAAGTCACATTAAGTACGTTATTTATTATTGTAATGTGTGTTATGTATTTAGACATTTATAAATCAGAGACTGCGTCGGAAGAGCCTTGAGTCAGTCACGCAGCCTTCATTAAGCTCCGCCCTTGGTTCGGTTTTAGCAAAAGTCACACGCATCCCGCAAAACTTTTTGTAGCGTAAAAGTTTAAATGACTGCGCGTTGTATGGTGTTTATTTAAATTTCGCATGTCAATGAGATATTGGAATTTGAATGATTGTAAGTTTCAATGTGAACAAGGATCAAGCGAAAAGTAATAATTACTACATACAGTGTGGAACTATAACCATGGTCGTATCTGAAAATATTATGTAATATAATCATTTATTTAATGTAGAACAGAGATACAATACGGACGAACAACTGACAAATAGTTTAATGCTTGTCATAATCGTAAAATAAAAGAGAGTTATCATAATATATAATATTTTTTTTTATATTTTTGCTTCTGAACTTATGTTTACATTACAAAATAACATTAAGAAAAGTCAGTCAGTCATGTAAATAGGGATGAAACACGTATTTTCTGAAAATTTCATAGGCTGACACTTTATGAGAGAAAATTATATATTTAGGTAAAATAATGTTAATAGGCTCAACAATGCCAAATTCGTAGGAAAATCCCTCGTTCCTTTCCACCCTGTATGCAACGTTTTTAAATTTTCCCAAGTCCCATACCGTATCCACCATTAAACTTTTCAACGCTTTGTCAAATCCAAAAGCTGTGACAACTCACACGTCATGACATCGCGATATCAAACGCGAAGCTGCTGATGATACCTACACATGTAGGTTGATATTGCTCCCCACGGCGTGACAGATTTATCTGTCGCTGGCGTTGAATCGATGGTGCAGATATATCCGTAACCCAACAAACAAAATAACCTCATAAAATTAAATCTATAAGAACTAAAGTCTCATAGTTGTTATAAAATGGCATTCATTACAACAATGTACCTTTTAACGGCTTTTTATAAGACAATTTGGCTAAAATTACCTTTGTTCTTATAATTTGGTTATGTTAACGTTAATAAAACCAATTAATATGGCTACAATAAGGGTTAATTTTTTTATGTTCTTATAGAAGCTAGCTACATTGCGTTTTAGCTGTATAATATTGAAAGCCTTGTAAAGGCGTTTTATATGGCCAATCATTCTTATAAAAGTAATGCACAAGGTACCTATAAAGCTTTTCGGCTTATAGGAAGCTTTTTATAAGATGTTTACCCAACGAATGAATTATAGCATTTTATATAGTCTTAATAAGAATTAAAGCAATCCATATTCACTTATATAATACTAATAAGGGCTATGTTCTCTATAGTGTTATATTAAAAGGTTTTATATGGTTACGCCTAATACTTCTGTAAATCTACAAAATGACCAATCTGGTACCGAGGTAGCAGCCGGTGGTTCCGTAGAAGATTATTTTATGGAACATGAGAGTGAGCGGGAAAGCACTGAGGAATACATTTGTAGCGGCAGTGACAGTCATTACAGACATATCGTCAAATGAGGAATTGAAAAAAACTTCGAAATAAACTAGTAATTAATAAAAAATGGCGGGGTTATTTGTAAACCGCGCTTGACATCTACTACTGCGCATGTGCAAAAGCATTTTTTTAATATTCGTCTTATGTCAGAATGGCACAAGCGCGTGTACATTCCGCCAAATATATTTAATGAATAACAATTTTAAGTTCGTTTATTAATCAAATTTTATATCTAATGTAATTAATGACGTGTTAAATGAATGAATTCATGAAGTATTTGGTTTTATTGTACTTTTATATGTAATAATAATCGGTATTTGACTAATTTATCAAACTTTTTTAAATATTAAATTTATACTTACTCGTCCGATTAATAATAAGTGTCAATGTTTACTTAGAAATATTGTTACTATTGAAATTACGGATTACAATATTCGCATTCATCTGCAATAAAATGGTCGTACCTATATCAAATACGCTTTACAATTTTGACAGAAAATTAAAGTGAATTGTTGCAAAACTTCTATATATTCACGACGTATGACAAAGTGTGATGGTAAATTTGGATGAGTCGGATATCTACAGTTATAACATTTCTTACTTAGTTACTTAGTAGATAAGGGACTTCACTTGTGAGAAAGGAACCCTAACGACATATAAAATGGCGAATCATAAGCAACACCTATTGCTAATGATAGATTTTTAATCTCATAGTGTATTTGTAGATGATGTGCAAATTTCTTTCGCTCTTATAATGGCCTTTTATAAAACATGACTAAATAATTAACTACATTTTCAGTACAAAACCGCAATAATACAAAGGCGCGTTGATAACACATCATGTTTTATACCATAATCTATCACAAATTTAAATTCCCACACAGTTTTCACTATAAATTTGCATTTTTCGGGTACTCTAACATAGAATAAAAAAAATAACTTAGGTACCGTTTACTATTAATCATGAAGATTATTTTTCGTCAAACTATTACAAAAAAGAAAATAAACTTATTGCACAGTCATAAACATACAGTTATAAGAGCCAAATACCTTATTAGGGGCATTTGTTTTGCCGTTATGAATTTTACGCCCTTAAATCGGACCATAACAAAACGCGTATAAGGACGATCGCCCTTATAAACGCTTTAAATATAGTTCTTATAAGTATATTAACCTTTTTAGTGCATTTTCCATGCCATTATAAGTTTGACTACCTTGTTGCTTGTCACAATAAAGCACTTACAAGATAAATAAAGCAAATAATAAAGCAACTATAAGTTGAGTATAAGGTTATTGTATTTATAATTTGTGCCCAAATCCACCCTTATTAGCGATAATATGGCTTTTACAAGAATAATATTTTTGGCTATATAAGCCACTACAAGAGGATTTTTTGTTTGTTGGGAATTGGCGTGCAAAAGGTTAACATAGGTACTCAGCTAGCTTGTGTACCAAACATTTTTGGAATTCCTCCATTTGTTTTCACGTAATGAAGCTTCAAGGATCCACATATACTACAACGTAAAAAATAAAGTATATCTTCGTTTATATTAGTTACCTTTAAATATCCTCACTATTTTTATTAAATATTTACAAAGGTAAATTATGAAAGAAAATTGTAATGTGATCCACTGCAATGTAAGCAGGACTCGAACCTGCGACCCTACTTTTCCGGCGTAGTTCAGATCAAATTTTGCAACTGATTTTCAAAGCGATTGTGATTTTAAAAGCTTTTATTTAACTAGCAATGTATGTAGGTAGGTATGTATGTAAGTATGTTTGTTCGGGTGGAATCTTGCAACTCAATTTTGAAGCAGATATCGTCAACCGATTCAGCTGAAATTTTGCATACTTACTTTACTTTGATGATAATACAATAATATGGTACCATAGGGCTGATCTGATGATGGAGCCGGAAGGTGGCCATAGGAACTCCATAATAGAAAAAGCAATCCTACCGAGTTTGGGCTCTTTAAAATTGTCTCAGTGAGCATTTGATGGATATCCAAAGAAAAGTACAGTCAGATATAAAAGCTTGTCACTAAAATTATTTTTTTGACAGAAACTTATTTGTATGTGATTCTCAACCGATTTAGCTGGAATATGGCCTACTCCGGTTACAATAAAATTGCACCTAATGGAGCGAGATGGTCATGGGAACTCTGTAATAGAATAACGTAATCCTACCATGTTTCGGGCTTACTTGGGGTTAGAAACGACTTAATTGGATAAAAAAAAAAGTGCAGTCAACAGTAAAAGCTTGACACAAAAACGTATTTAGAGTTACAACTGCATACACTCTGTTGCCCAAATGGTGTAATACATAAGTACCTACTTAATCAATAGAAGGTGGGTGTAGGCGGATGTCTGTGGCGCTGAATTTTAAAGTCTTGTTGAATCAATGCCGCTTACGTAGTTAGCGGGCGACGCTGTGGCAGAGACACGAAGGTTCCATCAAACTTCGGCGAGGATAGTCAGACGCGAAATAATGGCACCAACGCCGTTCCTGACGTTTTCCAAGTGGGGTATATTCATAGAGCCAAGTAGGGTTTCCCATGCGCTAATGCGAGCCGCTAGTAGATACCAAGGCACACCATGATGCATGACAAAGAATCCGTCAAGGTTTGCCAAGTAATTAGAGTTTGAGAGGGACAGATGCTTTATCATTTACGTAGTTCGTGGGCCACGCTGTGGCAGAGACACGAAGGTTCCATCAAACTTTGGCGAGGATAGTCAGACTCGAAATAATGGCACCAACGCCGTTCCTGACGTTTTCCAAGTGGGGTATATTCATAGAGCCAAGTAGGGTTTCCCATGCGCTAATGCGAGCCGCTAGTAGATACCAAGGCACACCATGATGCATGACAAAGCATCCGTCAAGGTTTGCCAAGTAATTAGAGTTTGAGAGGGACAGATGCTTTATCATTTACGTAGTTCGTGGGCCACGCTGTGGCAGAGACACGAAGGTTCCATCAAACTTTGGCGAGGATAGTCAGACGCGAAATAATGGCACCGAGCTTGTTCCTGAAGCTTTCCAAGTAAGGCACATTCATTAAGCCAAGTAGGGTTTCCCATACGCTGTTGCGAGCCGTTAGTAGTTACCAAGGCACACCATGATGCATGACAAAGCATCCGTCAACGTTTGCCTAGTAATTAGAGTTTGAGTTTTTTTTTAGTTTTTGACGTTTTCCAAGTGGGGTTTACTCATGGAGCCAAGAAGGCCTTTCCATGCGCTGCTGCGAGCCGCGAGTAGCTACCAAGGCACACCATGATGGTTGAGTTTCATCATCATCATACATTTAAGAGCTACGGTCTTGCCGGTGGAACAATTTCCATGCATCACGTTCTTGCACCTTCTCCTTGACAGCCTGGTACGCCACGACGTTAACCTTCTACTTTCTACAGAATAGCGTTACAGGTTAAGCCACTTACAGGATTGGTAAAGGTTTTGAAAGTCTTATCTAAAAACGTAAATAGTAAACTCAAAAAATCACAAATTATTCTGACCGTGGGCCGTGGCATATTTGATTCGTGGAAGCTAATTTAAAAAAAAAAACTTATCCTGTCAAATATCTCCATTTTAGTTATTTCCAACAGACTGTACAATAAACATAAATCCACAAATCTGACCTTTCATATTAGCTGATGCTTTCTTGGTAGCTTGAGTTTACTTTACTTTTGTTGCACCAAAATTGAAAAGGTGCCCTTTCCGTTATCCACAATATGTACTATAATAAATTACCAATAGCTACGCAATTGAAATCATGGAATTCAATTTCAATAAACTCAGTCGAATCATGGAACTAGAAAGTAGGTTCTATACATAACTTTAATTAGGAGAAGACAAGTAGCATACATATAATTGACACAAGGTTTAAAATGGGTTCTAAATATAAGTTCTTGAGTCCCTAACCAATAATTTCATTCATATTTTTGTACATTTTATAATTATCTATGGCGATTTCAGTGATTTTTATTAACTCTCTTTGTTCTCGGGAATACGATTTCTTCTCTTTAAAATCGTTTATTTTTGTTAATAATTAATCATTTTACTTAAATTTGAATCGGTCGTCGTCTCCACAATGGCCGGTTATGTATTGCACAGTTTTCAATAACTTTTGGTGGATGCTGCAAACTAGAGAATGCAACAGCCAAAATCGTTATTTTTATTCATTCAAATCGGTTAACTACAACTGCAAGAACGTGTTTGAACTGAAGCAGTCGAGTCACCGGAACAAATACCTTTGTCTATCAATCAATCAATCAATCGTTTATTTCAAAGAATATGGTACAATTTAGGTTAGTAGATGTGGTTAGCTCAGCATATTCTGCCAGTACGGCGTAGAAATATTTAACTTATAACTAAGAACATTAAATTAATTTAATTATACTATTAGATTATTATTAAATTATTAGATTAGGTTACAATTCAAATAATTAATTATTCATTATGGTTCAAAAATTCGTCAACAGAATAAAAGCATTTGTCAAGCAGCCATTTAAACATTATTTTATTAAATTCTATGAGACATGCATGTTAAAAGTATACCTTTTTAGTTTTTTTTATGTCATAGGGGCAAACGGATCGCCTGATGGAAAGCGATTATCGTCACCCGTGGACCTGCAACAGAGGAGTCACAAATGCGTTGCCAGCCTTTCAGGTGGGACTACGCTCTTTTTTTGAAGGTTTCAAGGTCGTATCGGTCCGGAAATACCGCAAGCGACAATCCATTCCATACTGAAATCGTGCGAGGCAGGAAATTTCTAGAAAAACGCAAAGCAGTGGACTGCCAACTTTCTAAGTGGTAAGAATGAAAGAATACTTAGGTACTTCGATTAAGTGATAGCCGAATTTCACTTATGTGTTCAGTTTTATAATACTTAGAGTATATCTTAACAAAGATCAAACGAGAATTTAAGCAAACATATTATTGAATTGAGTATACTAATTACCATGACGAATACTACAAAGAGCAACTGAGAAATTACAACGGTCATCCGTCATTTGTCAGTAGCTGCCGGCTACAGCGGGTACCCTATCCTCGGAACTATAGGACAAATAAACTCGAATAATAGCCAGATATGAATAGAAGGTACGTGTGCGTCTGCTCAAGAACTAGAGATGTTTACTATATACGTGACAGGTATTGGCGTTAGTTAAAATGGACTTAGACAATTTTATCGCATTCATAATGCAACTGTAAAACGTATTTTAGTATATAAGGTTAGTCGGGATATGCGCAATAAGCCAGCGCGTGAGCCCGGCATCTTACAAATACTTCGGTTAATTTTAGTATGTAGATTTTTATTATTTAGTAGTTAAAATGAACTTTTCCGGCAAAATACGATGGAAAACAATTATTCACTACATCTGTATCTTTGTAATTATTACAAATTACTCATTAAAGAGCTGATTAAAAGATTCAGTACCTATTTGTAATCTGGATTCTAAAAAAGTATTTAAATTTTCAATTATAACGGTAAAGTTGCAAGTGAATGCATACGATAGTAAATAATCGTAATTTGTTTAAACTGCCTAATTAATTAGGCGGGAGCGTGTAGGTCGCAATATTAGCAAGGGAAGCTAATTCCGGTGAACACGCGAGTCAAATGGCACTGTCAAGGACTGAAGTAAAAGGATTTTCGTCATACAAAAACGTAGTCGCGCCCGGGTTCCCACCGACCAGCATGATTCCAATTCTTTCAAATAATATGTTGTTACTGACTTATGAGCCATCGAAATATATCGCCACGTGATAATGGAGTTTTATAATACCTATTAGTTTACAATTTAAATAAAATTCTGTAAAAAAAAATATATTTTGTGACAAGCATTTATCAACTGCTCACAAAGATATATTTTGTAAAGAGCACAAATTCGGTAGGTTTTTGTTATTTATCTGTTTCTGTGACTACCATTCAGCTCCATCATCAGACCAGCTCTATCTTACCATAGTATTGAATGATCGTCAAAGTTAGGCAGGTATACTAAATTCCGGCTCAATCGGTGCTGGAAAGTGGCTCATATTTAACTTGCTATACTTGATTACACACAGACAGACAAAAAGACAGGTGAAACTAAATAAAAGCTCGTAAAAATAGCCATTATTTAAAACTGAATTCGGAAAACTGCATGTGGAAATAATACAATTTGGTAATTTTTGAAAAATTGTTCCTAGTAGTAACAGATACTAAAATATAATATATGCACTTACTTTGGTCTTTAAAAAGTTGTTGAAAAAATATAAAATTGTACTCTAATGACAAGATGATCTGTTCTCAGAGTAGTGTTGAATAGTGGAAACTAGTTTCAAAGAAATTGCGAATATCCATCCAAAGGCCTCGGGAAAGGCTTGTTGTCAACGTAGAGTGAATAGCTTAAGATCCAGATGGTGCTTACCCTTGCCATCTCTCTCTCTCTGTGGTCGCTCCCTCATGACTGAGGATCGTGGTCATCGGTGGATATAGATGCTCTACACCTAGTTTTTATGATCTGCCTCCACCCTTGCCATAGACTGATCTAAAAGCTCTAACTGCGAGAACGAAATTAGAGATCAATCTCTTCATTCGAGAGAGATGACAAGGATCCCCATGATCACAACTAGTGTAAAAAAAGGGCCTCCGTGTTATTTGAAGCTGAAAAAAAGTCAAGTTTTAGGCCATGCTTATGATATTTCCGAGAGCTCACAACGAGCATTTAAAATAACTAAGTACCCTCAAAATATTGAACGGAAGCCCTTCCGGTGTCCGGTCGGTAGTGACCCGGCGCGAGCACAAGTTTTTTGTTTGTTTAACGAAACATTGCTACTGCAAGAACTTCCTTGCCCTACTTCTGGTTGTCACAGAGTTAAGCTTCGTTGGCACGCACACGGCTGAAGCAATTCACTTTCTCGTAAGTTTTTATTACGTACTTAAGGAAGTAATGAGGAGAATTGACTATATTACGTTCATATTCATATTGGATAACGATAAGCTATGAATATGATCAAATAATATTTGTCAATTTGGCGATGAGGGTTCTCTTTTTAACACGCTGTTCACTTGTAACTATGTTTGTTACTTAGTATTAGTAATAATTAATATATCAAAATAAATCTTGGAAGTGAAATTAAACTTCTAATTGTCGTATCAAAATTAAGCGGTGCTGTATACATTATATTAATTTGGTGTCTTTGAGCTGATCTGATGATGAAGACGGAAGGTGGCCGGAAGAACTCCTAAACAGCTTAAGATTATATGATTGGACGGACTACGTGTTTGGACTCATTTGATTCGTCTTGATGATAAATAAACGTCTTACGCAAACAAAAACTTGTTAAGCAGATATCTTTAACAGTTTTCTTTCTACTTGATATAATTTTGTCTAAGTAGATATTTTTTAATGAATAAGTAAACTTTCATATACGAATACAATTTCGTGGAAGGAAACTTTTTGTTGTGATAATTAATGTATTTTTAAGGACTAAGTAATAAGCTTTTTGTTTTTATAACAGCGAGTAAAAGTAAATTTGCATAATATTCGCATAAATTTATGAATACATTTGCGTTTGTAAACCTACACGTGATGGTTAAACTATTACTCACCTTGTTTAAAAGTGAACATGGATGTATTCAATTACAATTTTACTATAATCAAAATAAATTGTATTTTATGCAATCGTTGCACTACCGAGTGGCCTAAGTAAGGTACAAGTGTTAAGACCTAATTGTGTAACTATTGCAAACAATATTTTTTATACGAGCAAAACACAAAAAAAAAAATTTAATCTTCATTCCCTATGATTTTTTTATTTTTGACGTAACCTTTTTCGTTCAACTAAAACTGACCTATTAAAAAAAACATGATCGCGATGGTCATGGCGGGTGTCTCGTGATTAGCTGAATTTTTGACAAGTGATTTCAACCAATCAGTGAACAGTAGCGTGCATTTTTTTAATTATGACGCTATCTCGTTACCATTTCCTAAGCAAATTGTGTATGGCGTTTGGCTTACATGCAAGAAGATTTTTCCCGTAATCATTATACCGTTTTCGAAAAAATCCGAAGTTCAAATTGTTTCCCTATTTGTATAGGAAATCATCTTGGGGGCATTCTCAGTAGCGCGGAGATAATCCCATTAGTGGGTTATACTCCCACACAAAGTCCGACTACTGGTAGTGAGGGCTAACCAGCCCTGATACAGTTCAAGTCGTTACTAAAAAAAGTGGAAGGCGGGATCAAACATTGTCAATTTTATTATATTATCTCCCTAACATATATGAAAATATTAAAATTAAACCAAAAATAAAAGATAAAACGAAAGAACTAAAATTTTAAATAAATTAGATACTTACAGCTAAAATAGTCGCATCTCAGTGTAAGTATATGGTGTTTTAGAACTAACGCCATCTAGTGGATGCGCAAGAAAATGCGTGGAAAACAGAGCGTCGACTTCAGTGGCAATTTTCCGGTTCAGTATAGGCTGCCAGCGCAGCTCAAGTTTTCAGGAAACCCCGTGAGATGGCGCTAGGAGCGATAAGCTTACGGATTTTCGCTAATATTACGCTTATCAAAGCTTTTCTTTTGCCTCACAAAAGCTTTTTGGATTGTCGGGTTTTTCCTCAATAGAAAATGTAGCTAAAGCTCCTACGTCAACATAAATCAGTTTTTGATAACGTCCCGTAGCGTTTTCAACGCGATATTCTCGTGTTTTATTAAGTATTAACCAGCCAATTCATTTTAGTAAATTGGTTATTGTAAATGTTATTTTAATGAAATGAAATAAAGTAGTAAGTAATTTGTGGCCTTTTTTCTACCGATTCAATGTTAATTTATGAAGCGCTGGAAGAGTTTTTATTTTATTTAAAAGAGCCGTTGATGGATAGTCGCAGAGAAAATAATAATGATTGTATTTTTTTAGTTCTTTTGTAATTGTATTAAGTGCCGTTGTATAGTTATATTTAGATGCTCCTTTTCATAATATGTTAAGCTTGTACTTAGTTAAGGCATTAACCAAATATTTTCTTTGAGAGATTTTTTGTGTTACAATAAAATGTATATTATCTTGCAAAACCAATCCTATCGCACTAATATTTTAGAAGTGAAAGTTTGTGTGTGTCTGTGTTAAATAGCCTAGCTCTGTGTCAGTTTAAAAAATATATGGATCCAGGAGAGAAATCGCCTTTAAATCTTTAAGTTAGCTCGTTTTATTTAAAGGAAACATTATTTTATTTAGAAATAACTTATGTAGGCACGGGCGGTCTCCTTATAAAATAGTAACAAGAGTTACATATATTTAAATAACTGATGTTAAGTTTCTTTGTGCTTTCTTCTCAACAGCAGTCTCATCTTGTGAAATGCCGGTAATGTCAGATTCAGACTTGTAAAAGAACCTTTCTGACCTACCTACTTACAGAATAAACTTTATGATTTTGATTTATCTAGGTATTAAAATATTCTATCCGTACATTGTTTTTATACTACGACGGTGGCAAACAAGCATGCGGCCCGCCTGTTGTTAAGCAGTTACCGATGCCTATGGACCGTACGGACGCTGTGAGGCCAGGAGCATCACACGCGCCGTTATAATAATTAAAGACGTAGATACCATTAAGTATAATTAAATTTAAATGTTGGAATGAATATGATAGATGTTTAGCCGCTACTGTGTATAGTATAATCAGATTCGTCTCGTATTAATTGCCCAGACATCTCTCAAAAACGTTATCAACATCTGCTAACTCCTAAAAACGTGAATTAATCTAATTGAGCATTTTTAGGGTTCCGTGCCCAAAGGGTAAAAACAGGACCCTATTACTGAGACTTCGCTGTCCGTCCGTCCGTCCGTCCTTCCGTCCATCTGTCACTAGGCTGTATCTCAAGAACGGTGATAGCTAGATAGTAGAAATTTTCACAGATGATGTATTTCTATTGCCGATATAAGAACACATACTAAAAATAAAATAAAATAAATATCTAAGGGGGCTCCCATACAACGAACTTGTTATAGATTATGGTACGGAATCCTTCATGCGCGAGTCGGACTCTTCACTCTCACTTGCCCAATTTTTAAATATCAGGAGAATTATTAGCTTTACCCAATTTAAGCGAAAGTCGTAAGTTTAAAGGGCCATTAGTGGTGTCTTCGGATTCGTTGCTACAGCGATTAAAACTTTGATTTTGCTCTGAGGCGATCCCGGCGAGATCAGGGCCCGAATTCCATTTCACAATGTCTATCACAAGGAAATTCTTATGGACATTTTTGTCTATGATGAATCATGTTTCTTAACATAATGTTATCAACCACCTCTCCCACCTAACTCAATTTTTCTTTAAGGTTTGATCTTTGTATCAATGGTTTAATAGTTTTATCAATGTTACTACTTAGAACAGGGTTGTTGAGATTTATTGGAATTGAATTTTTCATAGATAATTCTTGTTTCAAAAACTACTCGAAATTGACAAAATTCCAGCAAAAACTGTTTTTTTTAGTTATTTTCGCTGCACGCAATGAAAGTATGAAACAGTTATGTTACTTTCTAAAACTCAGGGAAAAGTATTATTCACTTTAAGAAGTTGGATGAAATTATCAATAAGGTGCTTTGGGGTAAAGTCGAAAATGGGGATAAGTCGAAAATCACACATATCTACTAAACTGGTAACAATTACTACGCTTGCAACGCTTGTCAAGACGCTATGTTTATCTGCTCCCCCGCTTCAGTTCACTTCGTGTCGCTAGTCGTGAGCGCACGTGTGTTGCGGTCGATTAAATAAAAATAGAGCGATTTAGTGCCTTATGAGGACTTTTGAAATTATCCCATACCACATAACTCGGGAACCTGCTAAGTTAAATCATTGTTCGTTTGTTTTTACGTTACATTGTCATTTTTGTCGTAATAATGAGTAGAGCATAACAGTCTATCTGTAGTTTAAAAAAAGCAATCGAATTTATCCCACGGGTGAAATTCGAAAAAATGTACTTTCGAAATAACCCCAACCTAGGTTTTCCAGTCCATTATCAGAGTTAGACTAATGTTTTCTTCATAAATGAGTTTTGAATTCTCTAAATGCAAATTTCTAGATTATTAAACATATAAAAGAAACATTATTTTATAAAAAACAATGATGACAATGACTGATCACAGCGCGGGGGAAATTCGAAAATAATTTGTGTTTTAAACAAAAAAAAATGTTCTTTACCGTGAATCAGCGGGATTTTTTGAGGGATAAATTAGAACTAAAAAGAAATATGATTCTTAAACTCATATTGCATAAAAACCATTTCTACAAACCTTCGAAATTACCCAAATTGCTTTCGAAATTACCCACTCCTTAAAAAATGGTATTCAAAAAAAATGTTTTTTTATTTACATTTATTTCCAAATTAAAGTCATTCCGGAGTAGCATACCTTGTTTTCTATGTAATGGATCTAGACTAAACTGGGTGCGGAGATTCTGGACAAATACAAATATCATTAAAGACGTCGAATTTAGCCCCAGGCTACACTAATTCTCTTATAAAGTTAGCGTTGTCTATGGCTTCACCTCTATTGAAAATCTTTGGATCCATGCTAAATTTCATTTTGGCGTAGGGACTACTTAAATATGTCAAGAGTTAAAACTCAAAACCAATGTACGAAAATTTATATGAGCATCAGCGGAATCAAGTAGCTTTGAGGCTGGACACGAGCTGCTTGTAATGATTTATGTTAATGATTCTTACCGAGGTTTTATTGTCATATATAAGGATATATGTTATGTTGTTTTGCATTATTTGTCGCCTTATGTTTTATGTCCTTGTCTAGTTTTTGGCATTACTGTATACAGTGTTTCGTTTGTTACTGATCTTTTATATAAAATTTAGTTATTTGCTTATAGCATTTGGATATATATCCACTTTATTGTAATCTTAGTAACATTTTTTCACTTTTGTTACTTGTAAAATGTAATCTGTTAAATGTTAATGAGCTGTACACATTTCGGCATTGTATTCAAAGCTTTTTTTTTCTCTGTGGCATTCACTTCTTGATAGTTAACGGTCTGCAGTGACATTGACGAACTATGCCAAGACAATGACATTGACAAGTGCTTACGCTGCTTTCAGTCTACGAGTGCAGCTGTGTGTGTGCGGTTCACCATGGCGTCACCAATAGGTTTCACCGGAAGACCAGCGCTGGTTCCCAGGCCAACATTTATGCTGAGATGTGACACAACGATTTTATTTTATTATATTTGTTGTCCACTTTGTGTACGTTAACGAATAAATTTTCATTCATTCATTCTTAAAAATAAATTGAAAAGGAATATTCTTTGTGCAAACATGTCTCCAATGGTGTTATCTTTCTCTTAGGCCTGTTCGTATCTTCAAAGGTCTGGCGGGATTGTGTTATCCGAATTCCATCATAGAGTTACATCCGCGATCCGATATACCGGCAATTTACTAATTGGCCGATATCAGTTGAAACTGCCGAGTAGCGCTTTAACATTCGTTGGAGCAATCATAATTACTCGAATATTAATTTGGCAAATACAGATACAAGAATTTGTTCTTGTGGTCTTGTATTCGCTTTTGCCAAATTAATATAGGGTACGGTAAAAATAATCTTAAGTTTAACCCACTGGCAATGTGTTTGAAATTCGTTCTTTAAATCGTTCATTATCATATTTAACACTTAAGCTGTCGGTTATTGTAAGTACCGACCCGCCCTGGCTTCGCACGGGTGCAATGCTGATAAATTATGCATGTATTATACATATAAACCTTCCTCTTGAATCACTCTATCTATTAACAAAACCGCATCAAAATCCGTTGCATAATTTTAAATATCTAAGCATACATAGGGACAGACAGACATCAGACAGCAGGAAGCAACTTTATTTTATACTATGTAGTGATGAGTATTTAATGTTGAGGTCTCGTCGGAGACACGGTACAGAGCGGTCGCATCTGTGCAAGCCATCCCGAACGACCCAAAATGCCACTTAAATCTTTGAGCCAAAACAATAGCCCCACGCGAAACAATAGTCCGGCCGTCTGTTCGTTCCAAGTCTAACCCCGTCATAAAGTTCAAAATTCTCACCGCGCGTTCGACGTTAAACTTGAAAGATTAGTTTAAACTAACCTCCACCGCGTTCCCTAAATACCTCCAAACCAAAACCATCGGGTTTATACATAGTGCAGTGCGTCTAGATAACAAATAGCCTAAGTAGTGAGTGCAAATCTAGTGCTGGAGGCAGAAACTGCCGAGTAGAGTACACAATACAGGAGTAACCACGCTGCGCGCTGCATCAATTACTGACGCCACAGCGGCTCAAGGAGAACTCGGTGAGCTCTTTCCATTATCACTGCTTACTTAATGTCAATTCGAAATTGAACCATTAAATACCTTAGATATCCGAGTTGAAAAGCTATAAAGATCAGATCAGATAAGCACGTGCCTAACAGACCTCGTCAGGTCCTCGGCAAATTGCACCTCACAAATTACCCCGACCTCTTTAAAACCGCCACACTTAGGTTCTATACCTCTACGAAGGATCTGTAATCTAGATGCACTGATCAACTCCAGGCCCTAATAAACTAACAAAGATTATTAAAAGCAGATTTTTATATATAGACTTTACTTCACTAATAATTACATCGCTAAATCACAAATCAATAGAGTCCTAAACCTTTTCTTTTATTAAACTGACCGAAGCGCATAAATACATAAATAACCCCCACGAACGACGAACAGCTATAGTCGAGTTCGACGCCAGAAACAACGGGGCCAAGAATTCCAATCCAAAAACGCGGTCTTTTTGCTTCGCAAACACCTAGTTAAAGCTAAATTTCATGGCTCAGTAATTGGCGAAACTAAATCTAACATAAACTGCTACCTATTACCACGCGCCCAACACAACTCCTAAAATACATAAACACATTATTATATTATTATACCATCACTTCCAACGCAATTCACAGAATCTCGAAGAAGGTTGGGTTATAAGACATAATCAAACAAAAATATTCTTTGTTACAACCCACTCACAGCAAAGCACATGGTCAGTCCAGCAAACACCCCGTTTTATTGCCAACCAAAGCAGCTCGACATCAAAAAAAAAAACCCCTTGTTAGAGCACTACGCAACAGACCATTTTTTTATCTAAAGCGCACCGCTTCTTCGAACGAAACATCATCTGGCGGCCACAAGTCACCAAAGAGTCTGCCAAGCCATATAACAATAGCAATTAAGTAGTAGAAAGTTGACGCAAGTTTGAAAGTCAGGATATCGATCACAATAGATAACTACCTAAGTCACACTGGAGCACAAAACAACACAGCCGGTGTGCATTAAAAACAAACACTACACCATAAATAACAATAAGTAAAATACCTAGCAACACACATAAACACCCCCGACAACACCATCCACTAATAACTTAGACTTTAAGCTCTCCCCACAGCGCGCCTCTAGATAGAAGGACACGACAACAATCTACAAACATGGAAAGCAAAACGGCAATAAAGAATATACCCGGAGATGGTAACTGTCTTCTTCGAGCTATCGCCCACCAAATCAACGACTTATTTGGATTAACGCTTGATTATCAAGCAATCCGCAGGGACCTCGCACGATATGCCGATGTAAACCAACATGACCAAACAATGCGAAATGCGAGATCATAAGCAATATTGATGTCAACAAGCCAGACCAAAATGAATAAATTAAGAAATATTTGACTTTGCAAGACCAAGATGAGGTGTGGGGTGGAGCCGATATACTTATATCTGCAGCAGAATACTACGGCATCAATGTAATAGTATTTCAAGGCACCCCACTAAAATAAATAATACACTTTACCCCTAAAACACCCAGCGACGCGGTAGGCGCCATGGCCTGGTCTACAGTCACAACCACTACGATTGTTTTGAAAACCACCTGAGTGTAAACACGACTAATAACACACAACTCACGCGAGCAGAAAGAAACCTAAATACCGGAACGCCAGAGGAGATAGCAGACGCAACTGGATACCGACTGTCACGACCTAGGCCCACCCGGTTCACAACCCAATATATAGAACTAACGTGACAACATGGAACGTTAGAGGAGCAGCTAAACCTAAGAAAAAGCAGATATCGATACGTTACTAGAATCGAAATCAATACACATCGCACGCTTACAAGAAACTCACCTGAAAACCGGAACTCATGAATCCGATAACTACAAATGGAGTGTAAGCGGAAATAACTCCAACAGAGGTCTGGCCATCCTTATTAGGAAAAATAGCGGGCTTAAAATTAACTGGACAAAACCAATTTGAACAACATGGCAGCGTCAATCAACGTTGATAACAAAACAACATTATTTGTCGTCACAACACACTGGTCAAACGAAACATCAGCAGCCACAAACGACCTGTCACGCCTACTCCGATTAATAAAGCTCAAGCCAAAAAACCCGAACCTAATCGTTCTAGGTGACTTCAATGCACACATCGCGTATAAAGATGCAAAAACACTACGCAACCGTCACCAAATGGGAAAAAACCTATACCATCCAAACAGCAAGAGTAATGGGGAAATACTCACTGACCTAATAAGAATCGAGAAATTCCGATTGGAAACGTCATTCGGCCGAAGTAGCTCTAAAGTAACCTGGCAGTAAAAAGTCACAAATAGACCACATAATGACCTAAAACAAGAGCTCATCCAACTTTAGCTTCATCAAAGGCCAGCACACGCCGTTATCAAATCATAAAATCATATGGGGCGAACTGAAACCACAAAAATCGAATAAGATCAACATAAACAAAACCTCCCGAGATAAAACCTCAGACGAATCACAATCCTTCAACTACAAGACAACTACAACATGCTCCAAGATAAAACTACAAAAAAGAAATATCAGAACATCGCACAAGAACTGGCAATGGTACAGAAACGTACAAAAAAAAAACCCAATCCAATGGCAAGAAATCACGGAGATAATGAAAACCTCAGCAAAAAGAACAATCAAATATCATCCAAAGTACAAAATACCCATCCGTTAAGGAGGATGAAAATCACCTTTTTTTTTTATGTCATAGGGGGCAAACGAGCAAACGTATCGCCTGATGGAAAGCGATTACCGTCGCCCATAAACACCTGCAACACCAGAGGAGTCACAAGTGCTTGCCTACCCGGAGGACGAAGATAGAATGCCTCTATGCTAGTAATTT
This sequence comes from Apotomis capreana, assembly GCA_947623375.1. NCBI lineage: Eukaryota > Metazoa > Arthropoda > Insecta > Lepidoptera > Tortricidae > Apotomis > Apotomis capreana. The sequence goes on along the minus strand of OX392506.1, from coordinate 19,023,487 downwards.
CACCGGCTATCTTACCCCCACACCGGAACACAACAATGCGAACATTGCTGTTTGGCGGTGGGTTAGCGGGCAAGACGGTAGTAACAATCCGGACGGACCCTGCACGAGGCCCTACTACTCCAAAACACTTACGACTTCTACAGACACTCGAGCTCAAGGCAAGACAAAAATCAAAAAACACGTTTATCCCAATGTCCACTTGGGAAGAAGAGCTTGCTAAGTCAGAGGGCCCAAGCATTGAGCAAATAAATACAAAATACCCTGCCGGAGACTTGGACACAATCAATCCAAGTACCGCTACCAAAAACAACGAACCTAAAATCTATAAATGACTACAGACGAATCGCTATCTGCAGCACGGGATACAGGATCTCCGCTAATCTACTACTACTGAGACTGGATGAAACCATTGACGACCTCGAAAGCTACCAGGCAGCATTTCTGAAAAACAGATCTACCGACGGTCACATGTTTACTCTACGCCGAATTCTAGACGAGGAATGGAGATCAGGAAAGAAAACTTTTGTCCTAGCAGTCGACCTAGAAAAAGCATTCGACACAATTGATCTAAACGCCATGAGGGACATATTATGCACGCGAACAAACAAGGCGCTAGCCAATCGTATAGTTAAAGCTGCGATGAACGAATCTACCTGCATCAAGTGGTTTGGACAACAAACCAGGTGGATCAATAAAGGCAAAGGCGTCAAGCAGGGTTGCCCTCTCTAAACGCGACTATTCACCATCGTAATGGACGCCCTGTTCAGAATACTAGAAGAAGAAATGACCTTCGTAAAACTCAACCAAGGCGAGGAAATACAGTTACCGATTATCTTAGCTTTTGCGGACGACGTGATATCGAACGGCCTCCAACAACTAAATCAGATTTACGCGAAGGCCAAAACCTTTTTCGAATCAGTGGGTCTAAAGGTGAACAAGACAAAAACAAAACTCCTAGTACGAGACCCAATAAACGAAAACAACAGAAACTTCATTAACCTCACCGGGACAACAGTTACTCCAGTGAACGAAATCCGCTACTTGGGTACCTACATAACCTCCTCCCGCAGCAGAAAAAATACGATCAACGAACGTTGCAAGCAACCGATAAGAAATGCAAAAGCAGCCCATATGTACTGGAGGGAAAAACTATAACCAAAAGGATAAAATGCCTTCGACTATGCTACTACGGACACATTCTGCGACGCCCAAGACCCCACTTGCTGCATTCCGCGTACCGGCACAAAGCGCAAAAACTCAAAGTTGGCCGACCCAGCTTTACATGGGAAAACTCGTTGCACCAGGATATGCAATCCTACGACATGAACCCCTCTGAGTGGGCAGAACTTGCATCAGACAAGAACAAATACATCACGGCAGCCCAAAAAATCTACCAACTACAAGAAACCGACAGCGAATCGGAGGATGAAAGTCAGACCAACGAACAGGAAACGTGATACCCCGACGGCTATCCGGTGAACACGACAAGCAAAGACGCCAACGAGAGCACGCGACAACTCACCAACGCTCATCCCCGATGCTCTACCCCACCTCACCTAACTTCCAATATTGGCTCAAGGTTGCATAATCGGCTGATTGTGGTCGACCGGTTGCGGCTAGTCGGCCCTCCTATCCCATCCCAGAGCGTGTCATTCCTTATAAATCTGTGCCCCCTGGTGTATCCGGCTTGTCCGGGTCAGGCTACGACCTGGCTGGGTGTGGTGCCAACATGCCTATGTTCATGTAGTGATGAGTATTTAATGTTATTCACTTCTCCTGCTCGAAAAATGCGCTACTTTAGATTCGCCCAGCGGGGCCAAATTAAAAATAAAATATAATTTGTTAGCGGTCAATTTCATACAAGACGCAGATAGTAAAAATCGAAGCAAGTCGAGTTCAGATATTTTTGTTTTCGTAAGTGTGTAGATGTAAATGAACTCGACTGTAGCACTGGAGGTCCCATGTTGGAATACGAGCTGAAGATATTTTGTTTATCTACTTATATAGGTACCTACTAAAAGCTTTGAATGTTTTATCGTAGCGTAGAATATCATTACTTACAAAATATTAATTTACTTATATTATAATTGGTCAATATTACAGAGCGTTTGCGTTTCGAAATGGCTAAAATTTGTATTTTTTACGTTTCGCATCCCGTAATTAAAAAAAAAAAATTTGAAAAACCGAATCAAGACACATTCTATTATGAAATGAAATGAAAATGACTTTCAGATTGTGGCCAGGCGGCTGCGTCAGGAGACATAAGATACAGGTCCTCAGCAGATCCAGCGTATGAGTGAAGTGGGCATCCACTGAACATATCATCCAACGATGCATCGTTGGATGATATGTTCAGTGGTCTGCTCTTCCTCACCGCACTCGCAGAGTAGAGACTCTTTCCATCCCCACTTATGTAGGTAAAAGTATATGAATGTATGAATGAACGAATGTATATGAATGTATGAATGTTTTATTTGCAATATTTTACTTATCGAGCGTACTCACAAAATTTTATGAGAATTGGCTGAGAAATTTTACCGACTTGATATCCGAACACCCGAACATACAAACATCGGGACATACGAAAGATTGATTGGCTAAGCTGAAAACGGAGTCGTTTCGCTCGCTCGGTCGATTCCCTATTTAAACAATATTAAAACAAAACACGGTGTAGTCATGAAGATGTATTAGCTTATTATTCAATGTTCAAAGTGCTTTATTTGTAAACATAGGTCAAACTGTATAATAGTCCCCCATGTTTTGCCAGTTGGCGTACAAAATTAGATTGTTCTTAAATACTAAGCAAATTGGTAGCAACTTAATATTCAACTGAGTAAGAGGTTCGCGGTCAGCTTTCCGCGAAACGCTTCAACACTGCAGCCTGAAATATGCTCAAATATTTATCCTACGCAAATTTAATCTCACACGTCGAGTGTACAGGGAAATTATACACACAGTTGAAACCACAACGTTTTTAAAATTAATGCCAGGGGCCCAATTCGAGAATGCCGTTTGAGATATCGCCAAACGTCAAATCTCCATTAGATAACAGTTATATCGCCATTGAACTGTCATTTAAATGCGATGAGCTTAAAAGTGACATATCTTATCTCAATTTTGGAAATACGAAGGCGATAATGATTGTCAAAAATGTTATTCATGTATATAAATTTCTGTTTTGAACGAAACGTAACGGACTTAGTTCACGTACTACGCGGTCAATTTAAAGTATGCGCCTGTTATTTATGCCGTCACATACAAAATAAACGAAAATTTTGCGCGTCCGAATTGACGAAGTTGCGATGTTCTAGGGATATCGCCACTTGTCAAGTAGGCACACGTCAAAAGTGACGGATGGCGATGAAAAGGAGAGATCTCCATTATACTTATCTCTAAAATTGGTCGAATACCCCCCCAGGGGCCCAATTCGAGAATGCCGTTTTAGATATCGCCAAACGTCAAATCTCCATTAGATAACAATTATATCGCCATTGAACTGTCATTTAAATGCGATGAGCTTAAAAGTGACATATCTCATCTCAATTTTGGAAATACGAAGGCGATAATGATTGTCAAAAATGTTATTCATGTATATAAATTTCTGTTCTGAATGAAACGTAACGGACTAATTTCACGTACTACGCGGTCAATTTAAAGTATGCGCCTGTTATTTATGCCGTCACATACAAAGGAAACGAAAATTTTGCGCGTCCGAATTGACGAAGTTGCGATGTTCTAGGGATATCGCCACTTGTCAAGTAGGCACACGTCAAAAGTGACGGATGGCGATGAAAAGGAGAGATCTCCATTATACTTATCTCTAAAATTGGTCGAATACCCCCCCAGTTTATGCAATTTGTTCCTTGAAATCCTAGAAAAATGACATTTCGTCCTACAATATTGAGTACTTATTATTTTTAGTTTCTTAGAGCTATTTTTGTTTTAACGATATTAATACAAGTTAGAAATGATCTCTGTTCGAAAAACTGACTCGTTAAAAAATATATTGAACCTGTTCACAAAATTTCGCGAGAATCGGTTGGAAAATGCGGCTTGTAGGAGAAAACAGCTGGAAATCCGGACAAACGGACAACCAAGCATCCGAACATTCAAACATCCAGACAAAGAAAATATTTTTTGGCCAAGCTGAAACAGTAATACTACTGCATATTCGAGGCTTTCACTACGTAACTAAATTCTTATGAACCGAAATTGTATTCACCTATTTTATTTATTGTATTACATAAACAGATTTGCTTTCCCAACCCACCTTCGCAAACAGATCGCTGAAAGAAAAAACCAATCTCCTTAGTGAAAACCTTGCGTTTGAATAAAACATGTCGTAAACTGCGCTAACGGTGTGCTACCGCTTCTGAGGCCTCTGGGGGCCTATGCTGGAATGGGTTAAGTACGTTAGTAATTCAAAGAGACTTAATTCCTTTTATAGAAGGACTACTGGACTTACCTACGCATTGGGACTCCAACAAGTGAACGCAACCTGTGATATAAAGTAAAGAAAAAGACAGAAATCTCTAAACGGTCTAACTAGATATTCACATAATATTTTTTTTTTACGTCAACAGGTTTGGAATATTTTTATAAGGTTATTAAACTTTCGTGAGACCTTTTTAATTGTATTATGCGGTTTATTGGTCGTGCTATCAGGGCGGCGGCGGCCTGTCGTTTGCAGCTAGTGACTTAGTTACCGCGAGACTGTACGGGAGCAGTAGAACGCCATACGAGTTCTAAGTACGTCGGACTGTTTCTGAAAATTCACCTGAGTGTAAACCGCTTAATAGGTACATTTAGGGTCGATTGCAAAAAAAATGTACATAGTTAAAAGCTTAGTTAACAAAAAATCACGATCGCTTCCTTTGTGTGACGAAGGTTAGTCATACAAAATGTATGGGTAACTTTCGTCACACAAAGGAATCAGTTAAGTTTTGTTTTAATTAAAACCCTCTATGTACATTTTTTGCAATCGACCCTTTATTGGATTTGTAATAGCATGCTTCGATATAAGTTACAAATTTTATACAACTTTGTAATACATAGAATTGTAAATCAAAGACTTATTTCTACTCGGTTGCTCTGTGGAAAAAGGCAAAGCAACAAATCAAGGCAGATCGTTTCGCATTTATATTCTGGTAGGTTCTAAATGGCATAAAAGCGTGAAATGAACACGCAAACCTTAATTATCATATAATATTCGATTAAAGACTACACACATACTTTTTTCAGAGTTCGGTAGATTATAAATTGCTAACGTACCTAAAGTGTAGTACTCTTTCAAAATTACTACTAATTTAGATATCAAAAACTCCCAACGTTCATAGCTTTCACGTTATAAACTTTATCGCCTACTTATTAATATTTTACGCTTAGGTCATAAAAGTGAAAAATTACGTACAGCAGAATTTTAATACTTAAAACTACTAAAACGTGTGAGATAAAGCGGGTGCTATATTTTTAATGTTCTCGAGCAGCAGCCACAAAACCGGAACTTCATAACAGAAAATTAAAGATATATCTTTATGTGTTTCGGAACATAAGCGTAGCGTAGAACACGTAAAACACCTGTACCTACTCTTACCATGAGTTTACAGTGACAGAACTCGCAAGCGACAGCGTAAACGATTTGTATGGAGAATAGTACAGCGGAGGGGTCCCCTAGGTTACTTTGTAGAACTACGATTCTCCACACGAATCCTTTACGCAGTTGCTAGCGAGTACGGTCACGTTAACTCATGGTAAGGGTACCTACTGCATTCTGCCGGGTTAAGTTTACGACCCTCCGGAGCGTCGGTCGCCGAGCGTCGTAAAGATTTTTATCAGGTGACGGGAAATGCAGAATTGGACCCCGCATAGAATACTGAGAATTTAAAATACTTTGTATTACTACTTATTCCCGTCGTTGAAATTGACTTGTTGAGTTGTGAAGCGGGAAATACTTAGCAGAATTTAGCTCTTTTATTCTGTTGATCATTGCCAGGCACAGACCACCCCCACTAGACGGAGCATGTAAGGCACATGTAAGGTGACCCGCGCGCACCAACGATATGGTATACGGCAAAACATTAAAGTACCAACACGGCGGCCACCGTTTAGTTGCGTCCATGTTTATGAGGTCTCTCTACACCACTTAACACTACAATTTACCATGTTATTTATTTAATTTATTTTTTCGTTGACGTACGCATGGATCATAAACAAGGACGCAACTAAACGGTGGCCGCCGTGTTCATACTTTAATGTTCTGCCGTACCATATCGTTGGTGCGCGCGGGTCGCCGTACATGCTCCGTCTAGTGGGGGTTGTCTGTGTTGCCAGGTCACTCCTAGAGCACTCTTTACACTTAAACAAAAACTAACAAAGATAAAGCGCATCAAATTTCGGGCGTCACTCTACTCGTAATTTTTTCTTTAAATAATTGATAACATAAAAAATAGGTACGTGTTCAACATTACTAACTGATGGCCTAGTTATATTTGTTTCTGCAGTAAATACCAGTAATGTACTTTTAGGAAACGATCCGAGCCTTTTATCAACAGTTGGCTCCGATATGACCATTTTAGTGCAGTTGCTTATAGAGTCGGCGATTCTTGGTTCGAATTCTGCCAAGTACAAGTATTTACGGTTTTTTATTTTTGGAAAACAGCCCCTGATGTGTATCAAAGACAAAAACCGACTCGGGATCACCATTTGCCGTGGTTGATGTTGCTTCAATGTATTCAAAATACCCATCCGGATTTAATTTAAGTAATTATACCTAACTATTACTAATTTTACTGACCGACCTTTAAATTAGTAGAAACACCTGTCATGTGGAACAAGAGCAATCTATTCGTAGTTTATTGAAACTAGAGGATCCTCTCCAAACTTCGTCCACGTGGAAGAAAACATCTTAATCCTCTTTTTGCTTCTCCGTAGTCGGTTAAAAAGTATCCTTCTTACCAACTGGAGATGCACAGATCCCGTATACCGAATGAATTGAACTATTGAATTCAACTATTTTTGTCCAGCCGTTTGGGAGTGATGAAAGGACAAAAAAATCATTTCATCGGTTTCCGCGACTGTCTGAGAGAAAAAAATTGAATTTTCCCAGTCAACCTTGGATAACGGTAACTAGAAAGTTGCTGAAACGTCACGGCTGCTCTATTATTAATATACACTTTTTTAAATTTTATAATAGCGTAGAAGACAACTCCGTAAATATTTTGTTGAATAAAATACACAGCTGAAACCGATGTAATAAAATTATTAGATCGCAAAGTTTAGGCGTGGGTTGACGTAGCCATGAATTGACAACATTTCATATTTATAACAGGTGGAAATTAATATAGAGATCGACAGGGCTTTATGTCGTGTACCTTCAAAAAAAATCTTTGAATTTATTCTTCTGTATTTAAAGAAATATAAGAAAATACATCAAATAACTGCAATCTAAGACAATACGGGCTGAATAGGGTTGTTGTCTAAACCAAAGAGCGAAAAAATATTCTATTCTATTTTTTTTTTAAATGGCAACCGGTCACAGTTAAGCGACCATTACTGCCAATGTCTCGTTGCCAATCGCACTCGGCGACTAGATAGAGGATTGATACCACGTTGTACGGTGAGTTGATAAAATCGTGCTTTTTGTAAAGTGATAGCGATTTACAAAAAACCACATGGACTATCGGGCCTTGACCCAGGAAGGGCTATGTACGCTTCAAGTTGAATTCTTCATTAGCTATTCACACATTCGTTTGATCACTGCACAATACGCTATCAGTACTACACATTGAACGACAAAAATGAATAAATAACGAACAACAAAACCTAAACGCATGCGGCCATGTTAAGTCACGGACCGGAAGTGAGCGAAAAAATATATATTTGTTTTATTTAACGTTGACAGATGACAGATGCATACCGAGTTTTATTAAGTTTTTTTTTAATAAGATAACCGACTAAAGTAACCGTTCCATTAAGTTCTGGTTTTGGTGTTGCCACATTTTAAAATGAGTATGTTTTTATAAATTAATAATAAAATAAATAATCATCTCAGAAAATAAATAAAAACAGAGATTACTTCATCTTTTTAAGCAGAATTCAGAAAAGTAATAAAATGATAGTCTTAAAAATATGAAATGTTGTCAATTGGGGTATTTATCACTTTCATCGCACCTAGCTTTGCTTCGTTAATTATACTTCTTGCTGAAGTTTCAACATTTATTAAAAGAGTGTCAGATGGACGCGAATTGCGTTGGCTCCGTAAATCTTCAGCACAAATTGTTTTGACAGCAGAACTTCATTAAAACATAGACTCCTTATCGACTCGCATTTTTGCTAAATTGACTGACAAAACACTGCGAAAAAATCTGCTCATAATTTAATTTACAATCTCGACCCCCCGACTTGATTGTTAAAATTGTTTCCGTGCCACTAGAATCGAAAAAGGTGCGTGAAGTTTTTTCATTGTTTGGTGAAAGTTTTTCAATATTGGAAAGTGAGTAAAAACGTAGCTTGTATGTCAAATTAATTTGTAAATACTCAGAAAGAAAACTGAAAATTAAAATGTTTTAGTGCTTTTAATATTCTTTATGACTAAGCCCTTTTAAATTAAGCATCATTTAAGCTTTCATCCACAAGTTTCGGTTTCTATAATCAAATTGAAGCGCAATTTCAGCTAATATTCCAAATATGAGGTACGGGAGGGTAATTTGACGCAATCGCTAATAGACACAGTCCGGCCGCGACTTCGGGCGACCAGCGATGCGGCGAGCGGCGGCCAAAGGTGAGATTGCAAGGCCCGAGCACAGTTTCTCGCTCCTATGACCACCACTCGCCGTTCCGGTGATGATGACTGTATGGCACTTATTTAACACGATTAGGATTTTGTAATGCATAGAGTTGTATATTAACTGAGATTTGCCAACCTATAACAACACATTGGTCAATTGCATGTTGGGATTGTTGGGCTCACTGTTATTAAGCGTTTTAGTCACCTAGAACTCGAAAACGATTCCTAATTCATACATCTGTAATTTAAGAGCTTCGCTCTTATCGGTGGACTAATCGCCACTCTTTTCTATTTTTTTTATAGGTCTCCTGATACGATACGACTCGGTGCCCACTTTCTCCTTCACTTGATTAAAGTAAGTGGATCTTGGTCTTCCTCTGCCTCTTCTTCCATTAACTTAGACAAAGAAAGCATCATGTCGCATCAGGTGTCCAATCACCAGGCCTAATTCTATTTTGTATAGTTTTCATTAAACTTCGGTATTCTTTCACCAGTCAATACCTCTTCATTGTTTTGTTACTTATGATTATGATATATTTCCGTTTAAATTGTACCGCTGGATTAATTTATATGCACTAAAAATCTATGAGCTTAGTCACGGACATACTAGATACAAACAGACTGACATATATGGCACAATCATAAGAGTTCCTCATTCTTCACGGAACCCTAAAAATCCTCCTCACTTCGAACAAACATTTGCCTGTAGGAGCAGGAATCATTTAATTGTGGAGTTCCCAACTTTTCCCATTAGACAATTTCACTGTTTTCGATTCTGCTTATTTTTAGGGAAAAGTTTTATGAATAAATTACGGAGTTATGCGTTGAAAGTTAGGAGCTCTGTCAATACTTATTCATGGCTTATTAACTGTTTAAGAGCCTATTGCTCCAATTAGACGTATTTTATGGTTTCGCTAAAATAAGTGGAAGCTGCATGCACTTTCCTAAATAAGCCACCAAACGTATTGCTGCATCCCTCTCCTCAGTGACTAATTTAGGAAAGTGTAATAGCCGCGTAACCTTCAGGATTCGAAATAATTTTGCACTAAAGATACATAAAAAATTCTGGAAATACGGGCGCAGGTAGCAAATTGAATATTTTGGCCGTTTCCGACATTCGTATTTAGTAGAATCGAAACGCTTTGTGCGACAAAACTATGCGATATTCTTGCGACTAGACGCAAAAAAATATTTTTTCTACTCCAGTACTTTTTTCTGTCATTTATATAGTTACTAACTCTAATATAAAGACATAAATTATGAAAGTCTGTAAAAGTCTATACTCTACTGCCCAAAAACACACTGCTAACCGATGTTATAATGTCGCCAAAAAAGCATCACTTAGTACCACAGATTACATGATGAACAGCTGCATTCACACAATTTGCAAATTAAAAAAAAAACTTATTGTACTAAGACATTGCTGCCAACTTAAAAAAAAAGTTTTATCTTCAGTGCATGGATGTTTAGTATAGTGAACGTATACCTTTATGTATAAGTTTAATTTTTTTGACAGATGTTTAGTATGGTGATCGTATACCTTTATGTATAAGTTAATATTTTTTTGACAGATGGATGTCAATAAAAAAAAAGCTTATCAGAGACAATTTTTCTTTTTAATTTTGTTGATTCCGAGCGGGAACATGTAATTATTTTCTTTGTTGTTTATTTGCATTTTATTTATGAAATGTCGAGTCGTAGAAAAAGTATTGTATGCAACGTTGTATAAGTAGGTCAAAAAACGCTCGTGGCATCTTTCTTACGATGTTCGCTACGCTCACATCGTAACCCATGCCACTCGCGTTTTTTGCCCCCTCTTATACAACGGTTGCATAAAATACTATTAAACGACGCGTATGGCGCAATGGTATTGCAGCTCCCTACTGACTCGGCAGTCTTGGGTTCCATCCCGACAAGAGCACATATTTGTGTGATGACCTGAGTATTTGTTCTCTGGTCATGGATGCTTTATATATATTTAAGTATTAATTTATTATGTATTTAAACGTATGCTTATTGTCGTTTACTGCCCATAATACAATCCTACTAGAGCTTACTATGGGACTAGATCGATTTATGTGAGATTGTCCGATTTAAACACACACAATCCTTTAGGTAGGTATCAACACTAATATTATAAAGGCGAAAGTTTGTTAGTGTGTTTATGTGTATGTTTGATTACTTCTTCACGTTCAACCAGTTGGACCAATTTTGATAAATTTTGGTATGCAGGTAGCTGACACCCTGGATTAACACATAGGCTACTTTTTATCTCGAAAAATTAAGTGTTCCCGTGGAATGAGCACGTAACACCGTGCGGCGCAGCTAGTAAATCATAAGTCATTTTCTTGTTTAGTTGTACCTTCAACTTAGCAGTAAAGCCTAGTTGCTTAGATGCTCAAACTTTGTCTCAGGACCATGGCGTTATGCAAAAACATGCTGAACAGTTGCGGGCGAGACAAAAATGTCTTTACAACTTGTGCTTCACTCTTAGTTTTCTTGGGTAAAGGATACAAGTTAGTTACAAAATAGTTGAAGCGTGCACCGACAAGTAATTGAGCAGAAACTTCTAAATTTAAGGGCAAATTGACAGTGTAATATGTAACTTTTGAACTAGTTCTTTTGTGAATATTATGATTAGTTGGTTCACGTTAGTTTTCAGCTTCTTTTCATTTTGTCGTCTATTGAAAAGTTGGTTTCTTTCAATTCGTTCTATTCAGGCCCTCGCTGTGGACATGTTAGTTCACTACTGGATAATTTTAAGGCAAATTGCAACAAAACAATATATGCCCCTGTGCTTTTTTGTACCAATATTGACAAGTTTCTTGACAACGCGGTTGGCGCAGTTTGTTAGTACACCTGCCTACTGAGCCGGGGTCATTGGTTCGAATCCCAGCCGTGGCAAATATTTGTGAGATGAAGTCGAATATTTGTTCCGAGGTCATAGATGTTATCTATATATGTATATGTATTTATATATTATGTATATCGTCATCCAGGACCTAGTACAAGCTTTGCTTAGTTTGGGACCAGGTCGATTTGTGTAAGATTGTCCCTTAATATATTTTTTTACAAGTGGTAGCTTTAAAGAGCCGCATTTCTGTAATATCGAAAGATGCAGTGCACCTACACACTACTATCTTGACTGATCTTATCTATTCTATATATATAAAAGAAGAAGTCCTGACTGACTCATCAACGCACAGCCGAAACTACTAATGTTAGAGAGTTGATTTTTGCACAGTAGGCTACTTTTATAACGTGGGCTAGAGATAAGAAGCGATTTAAAAAAATTAAATCCCTAAGGGTGTTAAAAAGGGGTGCAAAGTTTGTATTGGATATAAGTTTTTTTTAAAGCTAGGAACTTGAAACTTTGTTAGAAGATACTAAAATAAAATAAAAGAAAACTAATTTCAGCGTTTTTGAAAATTCGTCCCCTAAGGTGGTAAAAAAGGGGTTAAAAGTTTGTATTGAGATCAAGTATTTTTTTGAGCGCGGGACTTGAATCTTTGTGTAAAAGCATATTATTATAATACAAGAAAAGTCATTTCAGCGTTTTCAAAAATTCGACCCCTAAAAGGGTAAAAAAGGGGTTTAAAGTTTGTATGGAGATCAAGTATTTTTTTGAGCGCGGGACTTGAATCTTTGTGTAAAGGCATACTATTAGAATACAAGAAAAGTTATTTCAGCGTTTTCAAAAATTCGTCCGCTAAAAGGGTTAAAAAGGGGTTGAAAGTGTGAATCCATTACAAATTCCTTGAAACTTCTTATTAAGGCATATACAATGATAACAAAATAACATTAATTTAACGTCATCAAAGATTCAACCTCTAAGGGGGTTAAAAGGGGGATGAAAGTTCGTCTTGGGGTTCAATTTTAATTTTAAGCTAGGAACTTGAAACTTTGTAAGTAGGTATTAAAATAAAATAAAAGAAAACTGATTTAAGTGTTTTTGAAAATTCATCCCTGAAACTTGTAAATAAGGGGTTGAAACTTTGAATGGAGATCAAACCTTTTTCTGAGCGCGGGACTTTAAACTTTGTATTAGTGCATATAATTAGAATACAAGAAAAGAAATTTCAGCGTTTTTGAAAATTCAGCCCTGAAGGTGGTGAAAAGGGGTTGAAAGTTTGTATGAAGATTAAAATTTTTTTTGAGTGTGGGACTTGAAACTTTAAATAGAGGCGTATTATTAGAATACAAAAAAGTGATTCAGCGTTTTTGAAAATATATGTAGCCCTGAAGATGGTGAAAAATTGGGCAAGTGCGAGTCCGACTCGCGCATGAAGGGTTCCGTACCTATATATATATCTATAACAAGTTCGTTGTATGGGAGCCCCCCTTAAATATTTATTTTATTTTATTTTATTTTTAGTATTTGTTGTTATAGCGGCAATAGAAATACATCATCTGTGAAAATTTCAACTGTCTAGCTATCATGCACCGTTCGTGAGATACAGCCTGGTGACAGACGGACGGACGGACGGACAGCGAAGTCTCAGTAATGGGGTCCCGTTTTTACCCTTTGGGTACGGAACCCTAAAAAGGGGTTGAATGTTTGGAATGGAATGGAGATCAAACCTTTTTTTGAGCGCCGGACTTGAAACTTTGTATAAAGGCATATAATTAGAAATAAAAAAAAGTGATTTCAGCGTTTTTTGAAAATTCAACCCCTGAGGCGGTAAAAAGGAGGTTGATAGTTTGTATTGAGATCAAACATTTTTTTGAGCGCAGGACTTGAAACTTTGTATAAGAGCATATTAAGTGAATTCGTTTTTGAAAATTCAGCCCAGAAGGTGGTGAAAAAGGGGTTGAAAATTTGTTTGAAGATCAAATATTTATTTTGAGTGCGGGACTTGAGACCTGAGTTCATAATGATTCCGCGTAATTAGAGCAATTTAGCCGAAAAAAAACTAAAAAGAGGCCAAGAGCGAGTCGAACTCGCGTACGAAGTTCGGTACCATTACGTATAAAATGGCAAAAAAAAAACACGTTTATTGTATGGGAGCAGCACTTCAATATTTATTATTATTTATTTTTTGTTGAATTACAGTACCTAACCAACATCAAAATCATCAACTTGCAAAAAAGAAAAGTAATTTCAACATTGTTTAGATCTGAAAATAATATAATAAAGATGTAAACAGCAACAGCTAGTGTACCTATACATCTTCTGCATCACCTACACAATGTGTAGTTTATTTTGATCACCTCCACTACCCAAAGGTTGTCTGGAATAGATAGCTCTTTAGCGATATATCGCTGTCTACTGGTATTAAAATTATTGTATCTGTGTTTCATTTGTAAACTAATTTTGACGTACAATAAAGCATCTTGTATTGTATACTAGTGTACCAGCTGTAGTTTTAATAACACAACGAGTTTATTTAGGCATGCAGACATGCCATTTCACATCACGTGAAACAAAATAGGAAAAATTTGAAATGCAAACTGTGCAGGCTGAAATCGAAATATAAATCTTGATATGGCAGCATGTTTCTACTTGTTTTACAAATCTATTCATGATTTGACTACATGTTCATATTCTACAGAGTTTAGGTAGGGGATTTCTTGGGCTATCGTTGGCTATTGTAATTGTGGCCTGTAGCAGCAATCTCGCGCGATCGCTTGGAACGGTGAATGAGTACAATATGCAAAACTGCTCTCTTTTTCATTTTTTTATTAGTGGTATCATCACCGATGAGGTGGACGGATCAAGTAAAAACCGCCGTCAACGGTCCTCTACACGAATGTACCAGGAGGGGGGTACGAGAAGAATGGAGTCGCATTGTAAAGCAGGCCACAAGATCAACGACGTGTCGGCCACGACCACTCTGGCAAGAGTGTACCGCTAAAGAAGAAGAGGTATGGTCTTGCAGTGAGAAGTGTACTAGAATCTGCCTGTAACCAGTAACTTAGTTCTTGAATGGTCTGAGAGATGGCGTTGTTTAAATGATTTTTCCCGACACGGGAAGTTGAAATTTCAACAATAAGACTTGGTTCACATATAAATACTGTATTAGGACAAATTAAAATACTACAGAAGAGCGGTGCCTCTTAGCACAAGTATCAAATACTTAAAAAGTGGTACCAACACTGTTTGTTAGCTGAATTTCTATGTTACTGAATAAATACATTATTATTTTATTATTATTTATTTACAGGAGAGCTGCCTGAGAATTGTGTTGTAGGTACTGGCTCTTTTGTGTAAAATAATGGCCGTAATACTTTGTAAACCCTCTGGCATTGCAGGGGTCCAAAGGCGACATTAATCGCTTATCAACCGTCTGGTGGTTTTCCTCCTATAAATAAAACCACCTATATCATAATAAAAATACGAATTTGGCCGTAGGATGTGGCGGCAGGACATTTCGGCGTGTGCGCACTGTCTGGCTACGATAGCACTTTTCTTAAGAAAGGGACAGCGATACAGCCTACGAGTGTTGCGTCGCTGCTACGCGAAGCGCTTATTAAACAAACAAGATGGTGAAATGCGCAAAATGTTCAAAGGCAGTAGGGAAAAAAATGCCCGGAGCCCAGTGCAGTAAGTGCAACAAATGGTTACACGGCTCTTGCGCCTCACTAACAACCGAACAGCTGGGAGCATTATCATCAACGGAGTCGTTTGACTGGAAATGTCGAACATGCACAATAGCATCCGGAAGCAAACCGAAGCGCATCTCAGTAATACTTCCAGATCCTGAAGACGAGGAGTCTGAAGCAGAGGCTCCCAGACAAAAGGAGCAGGGAAATATACTTCACGAGATCCGCAACGAGGTACGTGAGATGAGACAAAATGTACGTGATATAATTCGGGATGAACTACAAAGCACACTTAAGTTTTACTCTGATAAAATAGATGATTACGAAGTGAAGATGAGCTCACACGAAACTAAACTTAAGCTCTTGGAAAATCAAATTAAACATCTATCAAACTTAAATAAGAACCTGGAACTAAAGTGTGAGGTCCTCGATCAAAAAATAAACCAGAGTGAACAAAAGCAAATTAGTAATGTCATAGAAATTTGTGGCATTACGGAAGGCGAAAACGAAGACTTAAACCAAATTGTATCAGCCATATGTGTACTACTGAAACAAAAGCAAGATGACGTAACACGGGCACATAGGAAAAAGCGGCCGGCGCGCCCTGGACCCGCGCAAGCGGCGCGAGTTGTTAACGCCTCGCCAATTATCGTGACCCTGAAAGAAGGCTGCCGTGACTTATGGATTAATGCCTCGAAGAACACCACCATCACAACCAACGACATCCAACAGCACACCAACGCTAGCCTGTTGCTAGAATCGGATGAAACAGGAGGGGCGAAGAGGCGTAGCGACTTGGAATCTGTAAATGGACACAGCGAAGCGGAGCCTCAAACTAGAAAGGAGACCCTCGCAAAAAAAATATACGTACGAGCAGCGCTTACACCAAAAACAGCACATCTACTATGGAAAGCTAAAGTTGACCTGAAAGAAACTCGTATATGCAAACACGTATGGTGTCAAGATGGCCAAGTCATGGCCCGTCAAAAGGACAACGACAGCAAAATACACTACGTGCGGTCACTTAAAGACATAGACAGCATAAAGGCTTCCATTCGGAATACAAATGAATGCACTATGCAACCGTCAACGCACAATACAGGGTGACGGAAAACAATACCTAGTCACATAGAAAACATGTTTGGATTCTTGCCTACCTAATCTAATACTACATATTACACATGGATAGCAATATACAGGAAAAAAATCTCAAAACTTGGAAGGAATTTGTACATAACCTAAGTCCCAACCAGAATAAACTACTCCTACTCCATGTCAACATAAGATCCCTTATAAAAAACAACGCACAGCTGGAAGCTGTCATCAAAACAAGCCCTGCTTTGATACATATTATCGTCGTAACTGAGGTGAACATAAATGATCAGATTAAAAACCTCTTTAACATGGATGACTACACGATGACAGCGGAACTACGGAACAACAGAAGAGGAGGTGGTATAATCGTATACTCTCATAAAAGTGTCACATTTCTACGTATAAATACTAAAGCAGCAACATACGAGTGTTTGTTCGGTGAAGTGAGTCTGCAAAGTGGTTACAAAACATATTTGTGTGCGATTTATCGACCGCCCAGTACGGCTGTTGGAGACTTTATTGGTGAGCTGTATCGTTTTTTATCATCATATCCATTAAAATCAAATATGCTGATGTGTGGAGATATTAATCTAGACATTAATGTACCCGGTCAACTGACAAGCTCCTATCTAAATAATCTTGCCGAGCTAGGCTTATCATGTTGTATCACAAATTTCACTAGAGTAGAAACAACTATTATTGGTACCTCTAAAACCTGTATTGACCATATATTCATCCGGGACATCTGTGGACGGGACAGCAATGAGCATGCCCACAGCATAACTGCGGCGGTAGTGCAAAATGCAATTGCAGACCACTTCATGACCGGGGTGGCTATAACAGGTCAATCCAGAAAGACTACTGCATTGATTCGTAAAATTAATAATAAGCTTGTTGGACAGGAGCTTGTCATGATTGACTGGAAACCAGCTCTCGAAATGAGTAATCCTAATGATATTTATAATTTTATAGATAATAAATTTAACAACATATATACTAAATGTACAGTGACAAAACAAGCCCCTAAAAATAAGAAAGAGAATTGCCACTGGGTCACAAGTAAATTACAAGAAATGTCAACTAAAAAGTATCAATTATTAAAAATCCATCTCAATGACCCTAGCGATAAGAATAACGAATTGCTTTATAAACAATATAGAAACAAAACAAATAAACTAATGACTAAAGCCAAAAATAATTTCATTAAAAAGGAAATATGTGATAATTACAAAAACCCTAAAAAATTGTGGCAAATATTAAATAGACTAACAGGAAGAATAATAAAAGCTGTCGATGAATTCCTGCTGAGGTCATTCAGAACTAAAGCTAAGGATCTGTGTAATAAGTTTGCAAGTGACTTTGAAAATAATGTGACAAAAATACTGAGTACCTGTGATGAGCCATTGCTTGACGAGAACATCTATAAAAATACCCCAGACGTAACATTAAAATTAAGCAAAATAAAGGAGCACACAATGGGCAAAATTGTTAGTAACATCAATGATAAAAAAAGTGCCGGATATGACAACATTAGAGCAAGGGACATAAAACTTATACAAAACGAAATGATACCTGTACTTACACACCTAGTCAACCAGTGCATAAAACACAAAACATACCCAGATAAACTAAAAATTGGATTAATCCGGCCAATTCACAAGAAAGGAAATTGCACAGACACAAATAATTACAGACCTATCACTATCTTACCAGTTATTGACAAAATTGTAGAAAAATATATAGGAAACAACTTAAATAACTTCTTGTCAAGCAATGGCATCATACATAAAAGGCAGTATGGGTTCCAAAAGGGCAAAAGTGCACCTCAGTTGCTAGCACAATTCTCTGATGAACTAAACATGCATTTAAATGATAAGAAACATGTCTTTCTGGTACTGATTGACTTCAGCAAGGCATTCGACACCTTAAATCATAAAAAGCTTTATGAAAAGCTCCAGCAGAATGGTATACAGGGGCCCACCTTAGAATGGCTTGAGGACTACCATACAAACAGAATGAACACAGTCAGCATTGCAGGAGAAAAAAGTGAACTGCGGCACTCGCTACAGGGCACTGCTCAAGGTTCTATAATCGGACCTACGGAGTACCTTATTTATGTTAACGACATGTGCAACATATTCGGGGAGGCCTCGGTGTACCAATTTGCTGATGATACATGTCTACTGATAGCAGATAAGGATGAGTGTTTAGCAGAAACAATGATGCAAAAAGAATTTGATGTGCTATGTAAATGGGCTCATGATGCTGGGTTATCCCTAAATTATGAAAAAACCAAGGTAATGCATGTGCACTCGCCATACATAAAAACTAATTTGGTACCTAGAGTCGTGGCCCATGAACATACATGCCTACACGCTACTCACCTCACCTGTAACTGTGAATCCCTAGAAGTAGTAACACATCATACATACCTGGGTTTAAAAATTGATAATAGGTTCAACTGGGGCAACCATATTGATAATGTATGTAATAAACTACGAGCAATTCTCTGCAATATTAGCATAATTAAAAATAAGATGCCTTATAATACTCTTCGACTCTTTTACATGGCCATGGCAGATTCTGTTATTAGCTATGGTTTATCTAGCTATGGCAGAACGTTCAAAACGTACCTGCAACGTATATATAACCTGCAAATCAAGCTCCTGAAAGCCATTGTGCCACTGAAAATTAAACATAAGTACAGAAACAACTATGACAACCTGTTCAGTCACTGTAGAGTTTTAAATATATATGATAAAGTGAAATTAGCTGTAATACTAGAATATAAAGACAGGGTGGGAGATTTAACCAGGTATGAGAGACCTACCAGACTGAGAAGACTGGAGGATAGTAAACACTTTATAGTTCCTAGGAGCACTAACATATATGGTAAAAGAGTATGGACAAACCTGTTACCTCATACACTGAATGGATTCCCCACGCATGTCATGGATAGTATCATAAATAACTTAAATAAACCAGGGCAGATTAAACATATTGTCAAAAACATGTTAACTAATGATAATATAGAATCATAAATATACATAGGTGTATTTAGTATTCTGAGTACATATCACTAGGAATAGGTATGAGCCTATACCTAGTGGTATGCTTAGGCTTAGTAATATAATCTTAATAATTTAAAGATTTTCTCTAAGCTTTGTAAAACAAAAATTACTTTTAGTGAAATAAACAGCTGAAAAAAAAAAAAAAAAAAAACACATATTGCCTGAATGAACGTGGAAAGCGGAAACGAGCACCTTTGTGTCCTAATTGCTAGCTGCGGCTACGACTTCACTTGCGCGTGACGATCATCACCTGTCTTGCTCGCACGGTATTGAAAGGAAAGTGACAGATAGTATTTGTCACGCGACATAGGTAGACTCGCGTGTCACCGTTATGCTAGACGTACTGGAGTGACGGCTATTAGCTCAAAAGCGGCGCTTATGTCCAGAATGAACAAAATAGGATGAGGTAAAGATTAAAAACAGAAAAATATTTTGCTTAATGATAATAGGATAAATTTAAATATAATATTGCGCACAGGTTGGCCCTGTCCCGGGTGAATCATATTACGAAGGTGAAAACCGTCCGACAAACAGTCTGGGCACAATGTCATCATTCGAATTAGCCAAACCTAATTAGCGTTTATTTCATTTAACGGGGACGAAGGTCTCATAATCAAATGACCTTTGACAAAATTCTGGACGGTACTACCTAAAATGTTTCTTCGAAATTCGTTACAAACAAAAATGAACTCAGAACAACAATAATTTACAAAGGCGACATGATTTTGTTTTGGGAAACTTTAGAGTGAAGAGAAGTTTAATAATAATGTTTCGGGATTGTGAGACTTTTATAAGATAAAGATAAAGAATAAATATGATATTTGGGTAGTTTCCGAGAGTTCCAGCCTCTATTAGTATCCTGTTCGCATTATTAAATCTCCCACCATTTTTAATTAAAGTCAGTCGCGACGCGACAAGTGCGCTACTCGGGATAAACGCGCAAAACCATAAAATTTTAAAATATCGAAAAGTACAAAACCCCATACAGATGTCATACAACTAATTTAGTTACGTGATTGTACAGCCTAGCAAGCATCGGTCTGACCCAGGGATAGTGGCGCTACAAACAGCTTTCATATGGCAATATTGTGCATACCTACGTCATATATGTATTTTCATTATTAAACGTCAATAGGTATTTGTCAAGGATTTGTCATTAACCAAATTCAAAGCATTGTTTACCGGAATGATGCTCAATCCTTCGTTCTTCTTGCGAAATAAATACTGAATCCTATTGAAAAAAAAACTTGACTTTCATCACATCACTGTGGATATATAGTTTTGGCATTATTATGCAAAAATTACTTGAAAGCGGAATATTCAGTCCTGTTTCCTCTTTGTGTACATCAGTGACATTCACCGAGTTTCAACGTCAGTTATCAAAATTTTCTCGTTGCCAATAAAATAAATTAGTACCTACCACTAAAAATCCGCGAGAAGAACCGTTTGGGACACCATACGGAGCGGACGCGTTTTCTTAGCCTCTGCCGCTCTGTATTGGCATCGTAAAAACCCGGGCAAAACAATAGAGTCACGAGACAAAAACAAGGCTCGACCAGATGTTTGCATGGTTGCCTGTTAAATTTTTACCGCGTGTAAACGAATTCAACGCGTTATATCTTTCCTTCTGTCTTTCTTTCAAATATTTAGTTACTAAGTAGATAGCCTAGTGTTTGGTGCGTCTATATTACTCGGCCTATCCGTGAGTGTTGATCAAGTGTGTGCAATTCCGAGTCTGCAGTACTCCTCCGCCGCGCCGGCCACACCACAGCAGCTTAATTTGGTGAGACCGTTCCATTTTCTAATGCAAATTGCAATAATATTATACT
The DNA here is from genome assembly GCA_947623375.1 of Apotomis capreana. Taxonomy (NCBI): domain Eukaryota; kingdom Metazoa; phylum Arthropoda; class Insecta; order Lepidoptera; family Tortricidae; genus Apotomis; species Apotomis capreana. The sequence continues at coordinate 19,002,164 of OX392506.1, read as the reverse complement.
CCTTGTCTACGGCTATGAAGGCCCGCCACAAGAAAAGCTAAGCGAGCCCAAAGGTTACGGTTTAAGAGTTTAAGCTAAAACCAGTACCAAGTTTAGATGGACATAGGGCGAAGCACGGCCCGTATAGTAACACTCTTTAACTAACGTCAATTATGCACCTTTTCTTGGAAATCAGGCCACACTTCATCAACCTCTACCTGTGGACCAACGTAATATAGTACGACCCAGCCGTCTCACGGTATTCGTCAGAACAATTATATCTTTAGGTATTTTAAGTTGCAAATAAACGGCACCCGCAACAACATCAGGAGTTGTTGAAAAATATATATACAATATTTGTCATTTAATACATTTTATTACTAGCAAACATTCAATAAAATATTAGTAATAGTTTAAATAAATAGGCCAGTTAGTTTAAAATCCAGGCTTTATTTATTGGAATCGTTAGTATTAATGTAGTTTTAGGCTTTATCCACTGTAATTTTCATTACTTTTCCTACCCGAGGGACTTTCCCTCACTTCAGTACTTGTACTACTTTCCCATAAAACTTATATTTCTAACCGTAATTAAATTATATTAGGTTTAGTAGATGATCGTGGACAGTTTGTAATTCATCTAGTGAAATGATAAACTAACCTAACCTATCCGTCAGGCTACAATGTCACTGTTTAGATTACAAACGGATGGTATATAGTCATAGTTGCTGTACGTTTTTTATCCTTTTATGTTTTACAACTGTATATAATAGCTAGGTAGTATATAAGAGCTAGGTAGTACGTAAGATATCATAGTCATGTATTTAGGTAGGCGTCAATCGTTATTCTTTCTTGAGCCAAGTATATAAAGATTGTGTTATATAGGCAAGTTACCAATTTGTTTTGTTTATTGATTCTTTAGGTATAAGTTATGTCGTTTTTATTGTGTTCTTTTTACTTTATGTGTAGTGTATAAGTTATGTTGTTTTTATTGTTCCTTTTTACTCTATGTGTAGTGTATAAGTTATTGATTGTAAGTTGTTATTTATAAGTAAATAAAGTCATCGTAGGGAATAAATAAAGATTCTCCCTTATATACATCAATATTAACTAACTTATGTTGTTTTGTTAAAGAAGATATGTTTTGTTTATGTTTTACTTTATTGAATTACTTGTGTTTATCTTACCTTTTATATTATTTCATTTGATGATTGAATTATGTAATTATTCATTGTTTTATAATAATAAACGAAGATGCCCATGGTATACACAAACAAACCCACAATAACACACAAATCCTTCCTTTCCTGAGGTAACCCCGCGCGCCTCTTCACCCCCGGGTGATGAGACGCCCATCCCCACCCCCGGCCCACGCTGAGCGAGTTAACAAAAAGGCCGCTCAGCCTGGACCGAGCACTCATTCGCCTCCAGCCCGCCGCACGCCCACACGCACTGAAACACACTTCGCATCTTGAAAATTCCTTCAAAGTGTTTATTTTCTCTCCATGGTAATCATCCCGGTAATACAGTCTTCATGGGTATACGGACCTGTCCGTAACAACAACCATAATCGAAAGATTTCGGCGTGCGCGTGCTTCCTGCTGATATAACCTACTTCGGTTCGATGGTGTAATTAATGTCTTATACTCGTAATTTTGTTTAAGTAAGAAAGCTCTCTGTAAGGGACGAAGAGGTGAACGGCCAGCTAAATAATTATTCGATTATATTTTCGTTTTAGTGTCTTTTTTTGTATATTACACTATAATTATGCTCGTTACATTATGTAATACCAAAACTATACTAAGAGTCCTGCCTTAAACCGAATATTAACCAAGTGTGGTGTATGATACACACATCTATATTTAGTGCCAACAGTAATAATTACGTTAGAGGCTACGAAATCAAGAAATGCAACAACTTGCAAGCAATAACTTCCTAGAACAAAGAGGTCCCTTTTTCATTGCTCTTAAAGGCCAGGTCACTTTGTCCCAAACACGTGCGGACACCGCTAGCTAGCAACAATTAGCCATTTTCAAAAAGAAAGAAACTAACATAAACATAAGTGCATCGCCGGCTCATCCATAACATTAAACTCGACTGTCTTCATTTATCACGATGGAAATTTTACCAATTCCCAAGGGAGGCAATTAATTGTGTGTACCTATAAGGGCGATGGCGAACCAGTTGAAAATCGTGTTGATACCAATTTCGACCATCGATGGAGGTTCGAGGATTGCTCGCTAATCACTTGTCCGACGAGAAAAATAACAGTCAAATCCAATTAGACATTAATGGCAGTGCTTCAGACTTAATGTCTCCCGGTTAGAATGCTTCTCCCTTCGCGGAACAAATTGATAACACATTCGGAACTAGTTTAGAAACGGTTTTCAGGGTGGAGAAAATATGATTATATTTGCCGCCGTGAGTTGCTCTACGGTAACAATCTATGTGCATATGAATCACCAGCGATCACTACAATATAGGACACCCCATATACCTACGAATACCGCAATGCCAAATCTTCGTGTCTTCTACGACTTTGCTGAGCTCCGTCCACTTCAACAGTCCTGACACTGAAGCATCACTGATTCAACAATCCAGCCAAACCACGACCGATGTAATGCGCAGCTACCGATTAATTGACGCACAACCTAAAATAAACTAAAAACGCATGCTATCACGCTACCTCACAATAACAGCTATGGTAAAGAAATATCAAAAGAAAGTTAACCGTCATCAAACGGCCATAACCACGATGTCACAAGGTGAAGAAGAATGTGTCTAATAAGAACCCGACATGGGGCGAATCCAACGAGATCTCATACAGACATCAAAATGACCCCGCCATAGAACTTGATTTGGATCGCGACCGCCCTCCAATTTTCAATTATCACTAAAGAAACTTCAAGAAGTTACCTACAAAGACGTCCACACACACGCAATATTATCTCAACTGAAGTCGAAGGAAAGCAAGCCCAAGCAAATTTTATTCACTAGAGTAATCAGCCAGAAAATATAAAATAGATAGAAACAGACACGGAATCAAAACCGGAGGACAATTACATACAAATAGCGACGGCTCAGCGACATCAACCTACAACACAAGAACTTATCCTACGTGGTAACCGGAAACTTTGGACGACGAGACGCAGTCCACTATCCTTCCCTGTATATATTTACACAACTATCTGTCTATTTCCTTTCTGGCTCGATGCTGGTATTCTTGTCGGATCTCTCCCGTCGGTCCTCATCCTGACTGCAAAATAACCTACACTCCCAACCTGTAAACTTTTGGCTCCCCGGTGCCTCGGATAGGAGGGCCAGTTGATCTTACCGGAGCGGCAAAAGACGGAGGGGAACACGAGAGGACCCGGATGCGTGCCCCGTCTCAGAACCGAAAGCTCCGGCCAGGGAATGTTAAGGTTTCTATACTACCCTGAACAACTTCCGGTATTGTGTCAGTATGCGCTTCTGAGTCATTTCGTTGAGCTTCTTTGTCTTTCCCTCTCTTGCATGCTCAACGCCTCCGCATCCTTGCAGCAGAACTGCTGGCTGGGTGTAGTCACCGAAACGAAACGAAACCTACCACTAAAAATCCGCGATATGGCGTAGGTTGTAAAACCCCCTGTGGGGCTATATAAGACAGAGATCGATATTGTTATCCCTTATCCCGTGTAGCGCGCTTGCCGCGATCTCGACTGACCACACAGAACATAATTTTTAGCTTTTGTTAGAATAAAAGGTGCCTGCAACAACGCACGGGAAATAAAAAATTCGTAAAATTGTCCTTTGGTCCCGCCTCGCGAAGCTAATAAGTATAATGAATTTTTAAGCAGGAAAAGTGAAAAATATTGAAACTCTAGACTATTTTGTATTTGAGCTGTTCCCTTCAATTCCCATGTGTAGCGAAAACGAGATTAAACGATTTTCGCTCGCCTTGTGCCTTATATTGTCGAGATAAAGGCGAGAATAGCTTGTGTGGCCATGTGGGCATTCGCTGCCGTCGTTAGCTGGCATTGTCCGAACGCATCGCAGTGCTCAAAGCGCGTTGTTGTTTAACTTTGTTTTTCACATAGTTTGCTAGGTTTTGGAATCGCAATATTGTAGGATGAAACTGTTTAAAATTAAGTAGGTATTTTACATTTGTTATTTAATACTATGAAATCCATGATTATTCATACATTTGATTAGGTAGAATATATTAACTTAACCACAGAATAAAATACTGTATATGGGAGTCTCTTGTGAGATTCGCAAAAACAGCCTGTGAACTGTATTTTACGGGCTTTTGTTGTAAAATATCGGAAATATATACAATTTTGGTATTTGATTTGCAATGGAGATTATTATGGTATAATTTTAGACCAACGCAAGCAATATGTCGATTTATTATTTATTAATCTAGGTAGGTATCTCCTTTAATAATTGTCATCTTATGAATGCATGGTACCGTTAAGTTTGCATCTGGTATATATATGGCGCAGGATACAAATGAGGTGCAAAGTTAACGCAACCGATCACATTTACTGTATGGGAGCCCCACTTGAATATTTATTTTAATCGATTTTTAGTATTTGTTGGTACAGTGACAACAATAATACATCATGTGTGAAATGTTCAACTGTCTAGCTACCACGGTTTTTGAGATACGGCCTGGTGACCGACAGACCGACAGACAGACAGACAGACGGACAGCGGAATCTTAGTAATAGGGTCCCGTTTTACCCTTTGGGTACGGATCCGTAAAGTCAAGCCGTAATATTTATAAAGTGTTGCGTTTCTATGATATCATCAAAAGAAGTATGTACTTCCATAGACGCAATTACCCCGGGCGAACGTATGTTAGTCTTGAAAACGCCCAAAATTATATTACGAAATGTATATTGACAAATCGTTCACTCACGATTGGGCTTGTATTCGTAAAGAATACAAGATAGAGTGAGATACAACATGGCCGCATAAATTTATATTACGGAAATAAAGGAGGGTCCAAATTTATAGCGGCAACCTGCGGGCAGACCGTCAGAGAATTATTATTATATTTTCATCCTTCCTGCCCTAGTTTCGCGATGTCTTAATGTGTTTGACAAATGTTTTGTTTACGGCAATATGTGTACAACGCGGTCCCACAGAGATGTAGTTGTGATAGGTGGCAGTCCACAACTGTGCGTTTTTCTAGAAATTTCCTGCCTCGCACGACTGCATTGTGAAATGAAGTGTCGCTTTCGGTATTACCGCACCGATACGACCTTCAAACCTTGAAGAAAAGAACGAACCTTCTCTCACCAGAAAGGCCAGCAACGCACTTGTGACTCCTCTGGTATTGTGTTGCAGGTGGGCGACGGTTAATCACTTTCCATCAGGCGATCCGTTTGCTCGTAACATAAACCTTTGTTATACGACTTAGGTCCGTAACTCAATAAATATGTAGTCAGAACATTGATACATATTTTACGACGATTTTTTTTAAATACCTTTAGAACCTAATTCTTCTCAATATTCCTGTTTGAGCAAATGTTTTACCCTGATTTACACATTTTTATTGAATAAATTGAAAAATACTGACTTATAAAACGGTTAAAATCAAACATTGTTTATATGTTTCAGTCCATTCTGAAGTACATATTATGTGAAGTGCGATTCGCGGCGACAAGCATCATATCTTAAGGTACTTGAAATGGACTGAAACATTTAAGAAGTAGGTACTCCAAGGAAGTGTCCGGTTCGTTTCCAGAAGTTTCTTTCCGGCATCGCTCTCATTTCCATCCTCTCCACTTAGATCAGGGTTACCCTTACCCAGCCTTATTTTGGCGAGCCCCTCAGACTACAAAAATATTTTCATATCCCATTTCCCTTTAATTTTTGGATTTTTGCGCCTCGTGGTTGGCATTTTCTGACATAGCTGGTTGGCAGTCATCAACTGTGTTTCTCCAGAAATTTCCTGCCTCGCACAGCTAAATGGTGAAATGAACTGTCGTTAGCGGTATTTTCGAACCGATACGACTTTCAAATCTTCAAGAAAAGTGCGTTCTCCCATCTGAAAGGCCGGTAACGCACTTGTAACTCCTCTGTGCAGGAGTCCACGGACGACAGTAATCGCTTAGAATAGAATAGAATAGAAACTTTTATTTCAGGTCATAGACCCATAAAAAATATTATTAACAATGATACTTATTCTATGTTAGTAGTATAATTTAAACAAGGAATTAAAGAAATTAAATGTTTACATGCAGGGACATCCGGCGGGCAAACATTGGACAGTCCCATCGGTCAGCAATCACGCTCAAAATGCGGTTGGGGCTGTCGCGTAACCTAGAAAGAAGTGAGGCACATCTCTTTCTCATTACAGCCGCAAAACCTTCCGTTCGGCGAACATGCCTGACGCACTGCAACGCCGCGGCATCTCCATCAACACCCGGAACGCGTTGTTTGTTATATTGAACACGAAGGTCATTATATGCTTTCTGCGTGTATTTGACCCACAGGCTGCAAGAATAGAATTTGGAAACACAATAATAGGCTTTAAAAAAAACTAGGCATACTATAAAAAAAAAAAACCGTTTATTTCAGAAAAAAAAGTACTAGTTACATATTTGCTTAGCTAATCTTATTATTTAAAGATTGTATGCTATCAGACGTTCCATCTGCTCGTTTACCTTGTAAACCCATAAACCTATTATTTATACAAAAAATAGGACTCGTTTTGAGTTTCCGTTTGTAATCTTAATATCGAATAAGCCTGGTGCCTGCACATACCATATTCACTTCTTAGAGGAATAAAATAATAAGCGGCGGACAGACCCGTGATGAAAGGCGAACAATGGATTCGCGTATCACGGGAATAATACCGCACGGATTTGCACACCTTCGCCGACCGGGCATTATGCTAGGGTTGTCAGCGGGGCTGGCACACGTCTTGCTGCGACTTCATTACACACTTCATTGTCACTCTTCTGACTCGCACGGTGTTCACTTTATTATTTTATTTATTAAAAAGGAAGAAGTTGTCGTTGTCAAGAAAAGAGTAATGTTTCTCGCACCACAAAGTGTCGCGTGTCACAGTTGTGCTACAGGTGCAGGACGGTAATTCGACAATGCTTTGTTTTACCACAATATGTTTTGAATATATCCATCAATTTTTGATATTTGAGCTGCAATGAGTGTGTATGTCAACAAGTTAGGAGATATCGTAAAATACGCTCCCGTCTTATGTAAATTGGCTATTTGAATCATTTCCCCCTATCAAAAAATAACATATTAATTTAAATGATATAGTCGAATCATGATATTTCTAATGTAGAAATATAGTTCTTCCACCAGGTAATTCATTTTCAAATTGTCTTTAAGCTTTAATCTTTGTATCAATGGTTTATTAGAAATATAGTGTTGAGATCTCGGGTGGATGTCGGTCAAAAGCGTTAAGGATTCTTTTAATAAATAGTTACATTTTTCCTGTGTTGTTTTTTTTATACATTTTCATTTTACCTACATGAAATAACATTGTAATCTTCAAGAAAATAGACATCATCCCAATTGAGGCAACCCTAAACCATAAAGCAAGTAATGTAATTCCCTTTTGATTAATATTTACCTTTCAGTAAAACGATTGGAGGGGCAAGCCGGATTCGTGTCGTAATAGGCAACAGATTTCTACTAATGGGGCAAAGGCAAAACCAAGGAAAATAAATAGGGCAAAACTAAAGAATATTTAGTCAGTTAGGGTCAAGAATTACCAGCCCGTCTACCACACTAGGCTGGGCGACTCTTGTCGCGCGACATAGCGCTACCCGTCACCCTCTAACGTTACTGCAAAGAAAGAGACAGCCAATTATCTCGAAATAGTCGCTTTGACAGTGATGCTAGAGGTGCAAGCTGTGAAGAGAAACTTTACTAATAATCGCAAGATCAGCGAGAAGGAAGCCTCAGGTAGTTTTAGTTTTGCAATCGTTTTTAACTAAGTATATGTAGTTATAATAGGTTATTTTATTCTTCTAGATACGGCCTACGAAGTACCTACTATAGTTCAAAATAAACGTAAGTTGAATTTGCTCTTATTTATTATATACTAGCGGCCGCCCGCGACTTCGTCCGCGTAGATTTTTGATGATGACAAAGATATTAAAATAGGTAAATGAATTTTATTCTTAGTTAAAATGGTCTAGACAATGCAATTGTTAAAGAATTTTTGAAGATTTTCCAATTAGATTACGGGAATTGTTTGCAGGATGCTTAATATTTATTCCGTCAGTTACCTGATGCTTTTAATCTTTGGCAAAAATGACTGCCTGGAGTATCTCTTTTAATAATAATAAATAATAAACTTTATTACAAAACAATAATAAATAATGACCTCTGTTCATAAGAAGGCAGCACTGGTTATTTGTACACGCCGGCCTGGCTATTAAACGAAAAGAGTGGTGTGGCGCAGTTCCCGAGGGGGGCCAAAATGTTTCTAAATGTTCTAGCAGGTACCCCAGTTATTAAAAAGGCTAGTGTTTAAAGATAATGCTGCAATGTGACCATTAAAAACTAAATGCACATAAGCGAATTTAATGATGCGATTACTATTTTGGTCTACAGGCTAGTAGTATTGTTTGAAGAGTGATTCAATATATTCTGGTGCTATAGTTCTCTATATCTCTCAAGAAGCTAAATAAAGTAAGAATAGGTATATAAAGTATAAATTATTCATGTGCTGATAGACAGCTCACTAAATATAGGAACACAAAGTTTCGAACACAATAAATAAGAGACAGCACTAAGAAAATATTGTTGATATTCAACCATAGAAAAGGGGGTGCAAGTTCGTTTTAAAAAAAGGACGTAGTCACTGGGTAGTAGACAGGAAATAAAAAATATATAAACTGATAACTTTAGCGTAACACTTCTTTATAAACAACATTAGCGGTGTTCCCCATACAAACTTTGCACCCCTTTTTAACCCCCTTAGAGGTGAAATTTTCCAAAACGCTGAAATCACTTTTTTTGTATTTGATTACGTAAGCTATCTACAAAGTTTCAAGTTTCTTGTTCAAAAAATAAAGTTTCTCCCATATAAACATTGCACCCCTTTTTAACCCCCTTAGGGGTGAAATTTTCTAAAACGCTGAAAGTACTTTTTGTGTGTTTGAATAAGTAATCATTCTACAAAGTTTCAAGTCTCTAACTCAAAAAAAAAAGTTTACCCTATACAAACTTTGCACCCCTATTTAACCCTCTTAGGGGAAGTATTTCCAAAAATCCCTTCTTATCCCTAGCCCACGTTATAAAAGTAACCTACTGTGCAAAAATCAACTCTCTAACATTAGTAGTTTCGGCTGTGCGTTGATGAGTCAGTCAGGACTTCTTCTTTTATATATATAGATAATATAAAATATTATAGTGCATAGTATGTAGTATCTAAAACGCTCTCAGAACGATTGAATTTCTACTCTGCACCCAATTGAAGTATTGTATACCTATCTGTTTTTGCCCCATGGTGACGGCTAGAATGCCATTTGGCATTAAGTTCACCGTTTGTACTGACTTTTATTTTTTAAATAAATAAATAGGTTATATGATTAATGTAGAGATGTCTATTTTCCTACTTAAAGCTAAAACCTAATTGCCTCCTTATAGGTTAGAACTTCCCTTAGATTCTAGTTAATTCGTTTCAGAACATTAGTTTCTTCCACCAAATGTCTCAAGGTAAACCAACTTAGTTTTCTACATCATTATACATATTTAACTAACCAAACTAAGTTTTGGCATAACATAAGTTTTCATCACGTTCCGAAGAGAAACTTCATAAATTAGTCCCAACTACGAAGTTAAAGGCAATTAGCCAGATATTGCCCTGACGGTATCGCAGTAAGTAGATGGAAGTCTTTTATTATATTACGTTACTAGAAAAATCCTGGAGAAAAAATACACAACTTTTCTTTTGCTTTTCCGCAATTGGGCAAAAATATCCTACGACTAACTGTGGATGCCCTGTTACACATTGTGATAATTTAGCTTCGATAATCATTATATAATAGTAGAACATTTTTAAAGATCGAGCTGACTGGATCGCGTCATCCGAGCGATCTACAACAATCGACCTATTGTAAAGCTGGATTTATAAGTTAGAAAAAGCCATCAAAATAAAATATTTTCATATCAGTGACAACCCTACTAATTAAAAGGTTTTATTTACGTCTTAAATTGACACCTGTCGTTAACTTAAGCGATGTTCAAAATAGATGCTAGGGTTGATACGAGCAGATTTTACACTAATGTTTAACCAACTGTATCTCAAAGATGGATAGCAATATTTACACAGTTTATTGGTGAAAAATGAAGTACTCAGTCTGAACAATTCCCTGTTTGCTTAAAAGTCCTTCGATCTGTTCCAGCCTGTATATATCATAAACAAAACGCAAAAATAACCAAGTTCTCCACTACCTAAAGATTGTCTGGAAGAGATCGCCCTTCAGCGATAATACCGGCTGTTGTTTACCTCTAATTATGTTTTTTTGCATTGTAGATATTTCTCCTGCATATTTTGTATGGTACTCTTTATTGTATTTTAGGTTAACTCGTTCGCGGACGCGGATGCAGAATTCGCATAGATTTTTGTTTCCTTTGGGTCCCGATTCATGACGTCTCTAGCTGTGCGCGAACGTGTTAACATTATCGATTGAAAACATCAATGAATAATCAACGCAACGCAACCCTTTACAATGAAAACTTTAATAGTCCAGTGTTAAACTGTAAGTATGTAAATTCCGTATTTACATAGCCGGCGTGTGGACAGAGTTCTCAACTCGCCACTAAGCTCGTGGCGAGTGCTGAGCTCAGTTGGAGGTGTTGGTGTTGGTGCGGAAAAACAATGCTAAGGTCGAGTTATTAGTACTATTTCACGTAGTCGTTTAAAAATTTCATCACAAATTGAATAAAAAAATAAATAAAAAAAAAATGTTTATTTCAGATAATAGATCTATATTTAGTGTTAGTAACAATTATGACTTACAAAACTATGTTAGTATCATACGTTAAAAGAAAACCGCTTAAAAGAAATATGGCCGCATGGTAGGAGCAAGTAATTGTTTGGATTGAATTAATTATACAGTTACTCTGTCATGAAATTCGTTTCTTGCGTCATTCATCAAATTAAGATCAAGAACATCGATCGTCGATCAATTCAAATGAAGAAATCAAAAACGTCGACAAAGCTCACAACACTCTTTTAAACTAGGCTTTAGCTAAGAAGTAGTGATGGAGCAATCTCTTAAAGCATAAGTATTAAAGTAGGTTCTCTATTTACACAGCAGGTGTGTGGACACGTAACTGAGGTTTTAACCAGCCACTAAGCCAGTGGCGAATTCTCTTAACAAGCCACTAAGCCACACCACTGTTAAGAGATATTGTTGCGGAGAAAGAATTAGGCAAACTAATAAAAACTATTTCACGTTTCATAAAGACTATTTTGGAACGCAATTGTAAGTAAATTGAATCTATTGAATTGACTTAGATAATCACAACTTGTTATTATAAATCATATAAAATTTCATTTTGTGATTAAATCAGAAATGAGATCCTTAGCAGAAAAAGTAACGTCGATATAGCTCGAAACTGTTTTAAACTTTTAAGTAAGACTTCAGTGGCAGTGACCTTGGTTGTTTCTTGTTTTATATAAAAGTGAAGTGTATAAAAGATCTATGAGACACTCAAAACAACTGGCCGCTAATCTTACCATGAAAAATATTATGTGTTAGAGGTTTTCTAAAGTTAGTGTTATAATATTCAGCTGTATGTCATAAAGTACACACCTTATTTACGAAATACAAACGAAACACCTCACTTGAAACAATAGCAACATAAAATAAAAACTCGTTTTTTAGGAGCAAATCAGCCTAAGAACAAATCGCAATACAAAGAGTAGCGACCTGTTTCCTTGCGTGCATGATAAAGACAAAACATAGTAAACAGCTGTATTTCTGCAATATTTTCCACCGCAGTGACGGCAGGATCAAGTGTCTCGCTGGCTGCACCATTAATCTCGCTGGCTGGAGATAACGTCCATTTCCAGGGACAGATAAAACCGACGGACAATCACCGTCGACTTGACAACACATAGTTGTAGGTACAGTTCTGTTTGTGCAATATTTTCCACCGCAGTGACGGCAGGATCAAGTGTCCCGCTGGCTGCACCATTAATCTCGCTAGCTGGAGATAACGAAACCGACGGACAAGGACTGTCGACTTGACAACACATAGTTGTAGGTACAGTTCTATTTGTGCAATATTTTCCACCGCAGTGACGGCAGGATCAAGTGTCCCGCTGGCTGCACCATTAATGTCGCTGGCTGGAGATAACGTCCGTCCTCAGGGACAGACGAAACCGACGGGCAATTACTGTCGACTTGACAACAAATAGTTGTAGCTACAATTCTGTTTGTGCAATATTTTCCACCGCAGTGACGGCAGGATCAAGTATCTCGCTGGCTGCACCATTAATCTCGCTGGCTGGAGATAGCGTCCTTTCCCAGGGACAGACGAAACCGACGGACAATCACTGTCGACTTGACAGCACATAGTTGTAGGTACAGTTCTGTTTGTGCAATATTTTCCACCGCAGTGACGGCAAGATCAAGTGTCCCGCTGGCTGCACCATTAATCTCGCTGGCTGGAGATAGCGTCCATTCCCAGGGACAGACGAAACCGACGGACAACTGTCGACTTGACAACACATAGTTGTAGGTACAGTTCTGTTTGTGCAATATTTTCCACCGCAGTGACGGCAGGATCAAGTGTCCCGCTGGCTGCACCATTAATCTCGCTGGCTGGAGATAACGTCCGTCCTCAGGGACAGACGAAACCGACGGACAATCACTGTCGACTTGACAACACATAGTTGTAGGTACAGTTCTGTTTGTGCAATATTTTCCACCGCAGTGACGGCAGGATCAAGTGTCCCGCTGGCTGCACCATTAATCTCGCTGGCTGGAGATAACGTCCATTCCCAGGGACAGACGAAACCGACAGACAATCACTGTCGACTTGACAACACATAGTTGTACAGCTGTATTTGTGCAATATTTTCCACCTCAGTGACAGCAGGATCAAGTGTCTCGCTGGCTGCACCATTAATCTCGCTGGCTGGAGATAACGTCCGTCCTCAGGGACAGACGAAACCGACGGACAATCACTGTCGACTTGACAACACATAGTTGTAGGTACAGTTCTGTTTGTGCAATATTTTCCACCGCAGTGACGGCAGGATCAAGTGTCCCGCTGGCTGCACCATTAATCTCGCTGGCTGGAGATAACGTCCATTTCCAGGGACAGACGAAACCGACGGACAATCACTGTCGACTTGACAGCACATAGTTGTAGGTACAGTTCTGTTTGTGCAATATTTTCCACCGCAGTGACGGCAGGATCAAGTGTCCCGCTGGCTGCACCATTAATCTCGCTGGCTGGAGATAACGTCCATTCCCAGGGACAGACGAAACCGACGGACAATCACTGTCGACTTGACAACACATAGTTGTAGGTACAGTTCTGTTTGTGCAATATTTTCCACCGCAGTGACGGCAGGATCAAGTGTCCCGCTGGCTGCACCATTAATCTCGCTGGCTGGAGATAACGTCCATTCCCAGGGACAGACGAAACCGACAGACAATCACTGTCGACTTGACAACACATAGTTGTACAGCTGTATTTGTGCAATATTTTCCACCGCAGTGACAGCAGGATCAAGTGTCTCGCTGGCTGCACCATTAATCTCGCTGGCTGGAGATAACGTCCGTCCTCAGGGACAGACGAAACCGACGGACAATCACTGTCGACTTGACAACACATAGTTGTAGGTACAGTTCTGTTTGTGCAATATTTTCCACCGCAGTGACGGCAGGATCAAGTGTCCCGCTGGCTGCACCATTAATCTCGCTGGCTGGAGATAACGTCCATTTCCAGGGACAGACGAAACCGACGGACAATCACTGTCGACTTGACAACAAATAGTTGTAGGTACAGTTCTGTTTGTGCAATATTTTCCACCGCAGTGAAGGCAGGATCAAGTGTCACGCCGGCTGCACCATTAATCTCGCTGGCTGGAGATAGCGTCCATTCCCAGGGACAGACGAAACCGACGGACAATCACTGTCGACTTGACAACACATAGTTGTACAGCTGTATTTGTGCAATATTTTCCACCTCAGTGACAGCAGGATCAAGTGTCTCGCTGGCTGCACCATTAATCTCGCTGGCTGGAGATAACGTCCGTCCTCAGGGACAGACGAAAACGACGGACAATCACTGTCGACTTGACAACACATAGTTGTAGGTACAGTTCTGTTTGTGCAATATTTTCCACCGCAGTAACGGCAGGATCAAGTGTCTCGCTGGCTGCACCATTAATCTCGCTGGCTGGAGATAACGTCCGTCCTCAGGGACAGACGAAACCGACGGACAATCACTGTCGACTTGACAACAAATAGTTGTAGGTACAGTTCTGTTTGTGCAATATTTTCCACCGCAGTGAAGGCAGGATCAAGTGTCACGCCGGCTGCACCATTAATCTCGCTGGCTGGAGATAGCGTCCATTCCCAGGGACAGACGAAACCGACGGACAATCACTGTCGACTTGACAACACATAGTTGTACAGCTGTATTTGTGCAATATTTTCCACCTCAGTGACAGCAGGATCAAGTGTCTCGCTGGCTGCACCATTAATCTCGCTGGCTGGAGATAACGTCCGTCCTCAGGGACAGACGAAAACGACGGACAATCACTGTCGACTTGACAACACATAGTTGTAGGTACAGTTCTGTTTGTGCAATATTTTCCACCGCAGTAACGGCAGGATCAAGTGTCTCGCTGGCTGCACCATTAATCTCGCTGGCTGGAGATAACGTCCGTCCTCAGGGACAGACGAAACCGACGGACAATCACTGTCGACTTGACAACACATAGTTGTAGGTACAGTTCTGTTTGTTCAATATTTTCCACCGCAGTGACGGCAGGATCAAGTGTCTCGCTGGCTGCACCATTAATCTCGCTGGCTGGAGATAACGTCCGTCCTCAGGGACAGACGAAACCGACGGACAATCACTGTCGACTTGACAACACATAGTTGTAGGTACAGTTCTGTTTGTTCAATATTTTCCACCGCAGTGACGGCAGGATCAAGTGTCCCGCTGGCTGCACCATTAATCTCGCTGGCTGGAGATAACGTCCATTCCCAGGGACAGACGAAACCGACGGACAATCACTGTCGACTTGACAACACATAGTTGTACAGCTGTATTTGTGCAATATTTTCCACCTCAGTAACAGCAGGATCAAGTGTCTCGCTGGCTGCACCATTAATCTCGCTGGCTGGAGATAACGTCCGTCCTCAGGGACAGACGAAACCGACGGACAATCACTGTCGACTTGACAACACATAGTTGTAGGTACAGTTCTGTTTGTGCAATATTTTCCACCGCAGTAACGGCAGGATCAAGTGTCCCGCTGGCTGCACCATTAATCTCGCTGGCTGGAGATAACGTCCATTTCCAGGGACAGACGAAACCGACGGACAATCACTGTCGACTTGACAACACATAGTTGTAGGTACAGTTCTGTTTGTGCAATATTTTCCACCGCAGTGACGGCAGGATCAAGTGTCCCGCTGGCTGCACCATTAATCTCGCTGGCTGGAGATAACGTCCATTCCCAGGGACAGACGAAACCGACGGACAATCACTGTCGACTTGACAACACATAGTTGTACAGCTGTATTTGTGCAATATTTTCCACCGCAGTGACAGCAGGATCAAGTGTCTCGCTGGCTGCACCATTAATCTCGCTGGCTGGAAATAACGTCCGTCCTCAGGGACAGACGAAACCGACGGAAAATCACTGTCGATTTGACAACACATAGTTGTAGGTACAGTTCTGTTTGTGCAATATTTTCCACCGCAGTGACGGCAGGATCAAGTGTCCCGCTGGCTGCACCATTAATCTCGCTGGCTGGAGATAACGTCCATTCCCAGGGACAGACGAAACCGACGGACAATCACTGTCGACTTGACAACAAATAGTTGTAGGTACAGTTCTGTTTGTGCAATATTTTCCACCGCAGTGAAGGCAGGATCAAGTGTCACGCTGGCTGCACCATTAATCTCGCTGGCTGGAGATAGCGTCCATTCCCAGGGACAGACGAAACCGACGGACAATCGCTGTCGACTTGCCAACACATAGTTGTACAGCTGTATTTGTGCAATATTTTCCACCTCAGTAACAGCAGGATCAAGTGTCTCGCTGGCTGCACCATTAATCTCCCTGGCTGGAGATAACGTCCGTCCTCAGGGACAGACGAAACCGACGGACAATCACTGTCGACTTGACAACACATAGTTGTAGGTACAGTTCTGTTTGTGCAATATTTTCCACCGCAGTGACGGCAGGATCAAGTGTCCCGCTGGCTGCACCATTAATCTCGCTGGCTGGAGATAACGTCCATTTCCAGGGACAGATGAAACCGACGGACAATCACTGTCGACTTGACAACACATAGTTGTAGGTACAGTTGTATTTGTGCAATATTTTCCACCGCAATGACGGCAGGATCAAGTATCACGCTGGCTGCACCATTCATCTCGCTAGCTGGAGATAACGTCCGTCCTCAGGGACAGAAGAAACCGACGGACAATCATTGTCGACTTGACAACAAATAGTTGTAGGTACAGTTCTGTTTGTGCAATATTTTCCGACGCAGTGACGGCAGGATCAAGTGTCTCGCTGGCTGGAGATAACGTCCGTCCTCAGGGACAGACGAAACCGACGGGCAAGGACTGTCGGCTTGATGACAGATTTTTGTAAATTTATAAGTACCTATAATAATTTAGGACCTTCAGATTTAAATAAAAAAAAAAACAGATTTATAATATAAAAGTAGGTACAATTAGTTTCAAAGTGAATAAGTTAAGTACATTTTTAAACATTTATAGTCCGTACCTACATTATATGTCGTTGATCAACCGCGGCTATTTCACTCCAATGACACGCGAACAAAAAAGATTTCCCTCCCACGTGAGGAAAATAGGCCGATACGACATAACTATACAGCTCCAGAAGTCTAGAGCATTAGCGAGTGTTTGTGCGTTGTGTGTACCAGACCAAACTAATTGGCGTAAAATTTCTCTTTCACAGAAAAAGTTTTAACGTGAGGTAGTTACTGGTGGAACCCTCATTCTTTATCCCCTTTTTTATTCGTCTCGTAAAAATTACGTAGGTACAAAATATATAGCTTTTAAACAACAATCGTAGCTTTTACGTTTTGAAAAGGTTGAAAATTTGTAAACGGAGTAGGTACTTTACGTTGTGCCTAGGAATATCACGAATATAATGATTTGGCGAATTACCTATAGAATTGGGTGACGACATTATAGGTAATAAGTATCTCGGATATAAATACGTGTGCTGTATCAAGCCTACACTACACTACAACCACCTCTAGAGATTAATATTAGCAGCAGTAATAATAGTTGATCAATCTTACAAATGTAATTAATATGTACCTACACATAAATAACTTATACTTACCTAGTCTCTGCGAGGCGGATGCTGAAGCGCTTTCCCACTTATTTAATTTTTCCCACTAATTTAAGAATAAGAAGAAGAAATAATACAGTATTATGCGGATTAAAAGATTAAATTAGAAAAAGAAGAAAAAATTAATGTTTTTGAAACACAGATTATTTACTTAATTTCAAAAATGGCGAAAGATTAAGCTCGGAGATGTGTTGGGAGCCGAGGCGCTGCCGTGCGACGCTGTTCGAAGGGCTAGCAATAGCATATTTGGCCGCGACTTAGCATCATCTGTCATGCTCGCATGGTATTGAAAGGAGAGTGACAGCTAGTATGTGTCGCGCAAAAAGAGTCGCGTATCACAGTTATGCTAAAGCTGGTGCGGCGCTGATTTTCAGCTTGCCCAATGGGTCACTAGCTACTAATAAAATATTATTTAAACATAACAACAATTCCAAAATATCGAAGCATTTCCAAAGTACAAATATTAGTCATACGCTGTTTCCATGAGGGTGAGAGGCACCAGAAGACACATCAAGGCCTTGATTGCGAAGATGGAGCAGGAATTGTATACTAAGCAAAATTTTTCAACTAACCTCCCCTCCGCCCCACCTTTTTTTTTTTGTTTTTTTTTGTGTATATATATTATCTATATTTATAAAAAGTAAGCATTTCATTTATTCAATAAAGTGGATACAATACAAATAAGTACAATAAATTGTCATAAAAAAATAAAATTCAGTCGATATGTGGAAGGGCGGCACCGTTATCTATATTTTATTTCAATAAATATGCTTTCTTTTACTAGCCGCTTAAATTAACAAAGGAAACAAAATACGTAGCGGTTTTAATTAAGTTTAAAAGTATTCTTCAATTACCAATACATAAAGTGATGAAACTCAAGTCAGTCGTAACCCGAGTGAAGCGATACCGATAAATCTTTTGATCCGTTTCGCGCCGAGTTTTAACAACAAATTGATTAAACCCACGGACCGGCCCGACCACCGTGACCGACCCTCCTTTTGCGCGCCAGGAAAACATTTATTATCGCCTCGCTTTTAGGGTGTGTTTCCACTGCTATTAGGGCATATTTTTCACACATCATGAAATTGGGCTTACCTCGTTCAGAATAAGGAACTTTACCAACTCATCAAATATAATTGAAATTTAAGAAAAAAACAAAATCAACAACAAAATAAAAATTTGCCCATTAATGAATGAATGATGAAAAATAATTATTTCAGGCAACTATGGCCCATACAATAGATATATACCTTAAAACTAACATACATATGAAATGCAAAATAATAAAAACATAATCTAGGTCACATTTATCAACAGCGATATGTTACGCGTGTTCGTGGTGTCAGGTAGCCGTCCACGGAAACGACGGAACATGACACCCTTCGGCCAATACTCCTCCTTTGTGAAGATCGCTAGTTGGCCCGTTGGAACTCTCAGCACGAAGGAATTAAAATTCACGTGGTGCCTAGACACCAATTTTGCTATTAGAACGGAACGTCGATCAAAGAATCAGTGGAGAAGTTACTGCACCGCTGAACGGGTTACAGTCCCTGATGAGCTCCATACGAGTTCGAAACGTGTCGGGCCCTTCAGACAATTTCACGTAACAGTTTACCACTTATGCTTAATACAATAATTAAATATGTCTCCCGAAAACTATAATAAGATGATTGTGTTTCCACTGTCGCGGAGTTGACCGGAGTGGAGAAAAACGACGCAACGGTGAAGAATCACAATACCTACTATCACTACACTGCACTAGCACTGTTTCTACAAATCTTAACGTTTGTAGAAACAGTGCTAGCGGGGCTGAGCGGAGTGGAAGAGAGAAGTGGAAGTATGACATTCTAAAATTATATTGAAAGCCATTTTTCTATGGAAAGGGTCATTTCAGGAGAATCTTAACATAGCAATGCAGCACCGTGGCGCCAGCACCAACTGTTGGTAAAAAACAGAAACATTTCTTTGTCAAAACTAGACAAAGTCAGGAATAATTACATCCGTGGAACCTTCAAAGTGGCTTGTATAGTTACAAGACAAAATGCAGGAGAGCCGAATGCGCTGGTTTGGCAACGTAATGCGAAGGGATGATGACCACTTGACCAAAACAGTATTAAACATTGCGGAAGCGAAGAGAGGCTGAGGATGCACCACTACGACTTGGACCAGCTTAATCTGAAAAGACATGGAGACGATGTGCGTCAGCTCAGATTTGTCGCAAAACAGAGAAGAGTGGCGCAAAATGATAACCAAATGAAATGGGACCAGGCTAGGATGATGATGATCTCTTTGTCGAAACGGCTAGACGGATTTCAACCAATTGTGAGACAGGGATAGCTGAACATCCAAAGATGGTTATATTATAGGATACTTTTTACCCGACTATGGTAAAGAAAGAAAAACATGCGGTCGAAGTTACGAGCACCTTCTAGTAATAATTGTTATTCGGTTCGGAATACATTTTCCTCGCCGGCTGCGATTGGGTCGAGCTCAATAAAGATTTATGCATTCCTTCCACATCCTTCGCATACTGCCCCGTGAATTGATATCACTAGCATTTTATTGGCTTTTTGTTTTGATACCTGTATGAATGGTTCATTTTCGTTAGACAATTGTTTTTTTCTGGTTTTAGCACCGCCTAATAACAAAATAATTTTTCAAGTTCTCCACTACTAAAAGGCTGTCTGGAAGAGATAGCTCTTTAGCGATAAGACCGCCTGTTGTTTACCTCTAACTGTAATTGCTTGTATTGTATTTCACCGGTATGTTTTATGAGGTGTGCAATAAAGAGTACTTGTATTGTATCGTATTGTATTGTATCACAAACAAGGAGTCCATGTGTCCCTTAACAGTCTTCGGGTTCAGATAAAATCAAAGAGTTCAAATCTCAACCGCATAGATAAAACGAGCAAGACCGGCATAAACCCGTATAATTCGATTTACATTGACATAATTATTGCCAGTTACCTAATTGATTTCGTCTGTTTGATGTTGTTATTCGTATGAGGTATGATGTTTCAGGACACTTCTAACCAAACCCGCAAAAATACATCGATTCGAACTGCTCATATAGATTTATACTAGCTGCGCCGCGCGGTGTTAACCGCTCATCCCACGAGAACACTATATTTTTACGGGATAAAAAGTAGCCTATGTGTTAATCCATGGCTCTACGTGGTTCTACCTATTACGTGCCGAAATTTAATTTATAAAATGGGTCCAGCTGTTTGAGTGTGAAGAAGTAACTAACACACTTACACATAAACACACTAACACAACAACAACAAACTTTCGCCTTTATAATATTAGTGTGATTAATGATTATTGTAGTTGCATTGACATTGGCACTTTAATGTGTAATCATATTTCGAACAGATCTTGTAGGTATTGTTTTATAAATTTATGAAACATGTAATGTCTCATTTTTTAATGTGGGTACACCACAATTTTTCTTTGTATTCATGGTTTAGGTATTGTTTTCTATTCTATTTTTTTAAAAATGGCAACCGGTCACAGTTAAGCGACCATTACTGCCAATGTCTCGTTGCCAATCGCACTAGGCGACTAGATAGAGGATTGATACCACGTTGTACGGTGAGTTGAAAAAATCGTGCTTTTTGTAAAGTGATAGCGATTTACAAAAAACCACGCGGACTATCGGGCTATTTCAAGAAAGAAGAATTCAACTTGAAGCGTTCATACGCTTCAAGTTGAATTCTTCATTAGCTATTCACTCATACGTTAGATCACTGCACAATACGCTATCAATACTACACATTGAACAACTAAAATGAATAAATAATGAACAACTAAACCTAAACGCATGCGGCCATCTTGGGACACGAACCGGAAGCCAGGTATTGTTTTGTTCTGTGGATTGGTTAAGTTTTTAATGGTACTAATGTTAAAAAAGTGCGTGCAAGACCCGCCAATAAACTTCGTGTTTGGCGAAATTTGTGTAAAAATGTGTACCATGCTTTTTTTGGAATAAATAATAAAAAAATAAACACGACGAATTTAGTCCCAACTCGCATTGCTAATCGCATGTTGTTTGGGAGCGTAGTTCGGATCCTAGCTGACTGCGCCATCTTGAGCAAATAAATCCGACAACATGTTTGATTAAAAATGTCTAGTCATTTATTAAACTACCCACATACACTAATTCATGCATACCACCAACGACATACACTGCAATGTTCATACGACGTATTTATTGACTATATGTTATTCTAATGTGTTACACTCGACGTGTGCACATGCTTCGGCATGCGAGCTTGGATAAACTTCTGCTGAAATGCAACGTTGTTATTCTATTCTGTGAAATTCACGTTACATAAGCCAGTGCACGTTCCATGCAGAGTCCTATTAACCTTTTGAGCGCCAAGACGGCAAATGACGGCTACGGAAAGCTGTGCCCCAGACCAGACGCTACGACGTCATTTGCCGCTATACAATAAATAAGAAAAATAAAAAATAAAAATAGTTTATTGCAGACCAATGATCCATAGGATGTTAGTAACAATTTTAACTTAATAACTATGTTAGTAGGTACAGAAACAATATGACATAAGAAAAAAAAGGCAAGTCCGCCCGCGATTGGTTGCGGCCTCATCCTATTTGGTCCTACCGATGGCCACTTCCACCCAATATTTAGTTAAGGGGCATTCCAGCCTTTCCGACAATGCCCTGAGGAGGCTATTGCCGCCGCTGCTACGCACTCGCCTGAGTAGTGATCCAACACGCTCGCGTCTAATAGGCTAGTTGACTCATGTCAAATTGTAATAAACTAATGTTTATTCCGTATAGTATTTAGCAAAGAAAACCTAAATATATCTTTTTCAATTAATAAAAGAGAAAGATGCCTGAAACATTTGAATTTGAAAATATGGTTTTTAATCTGTATTTTGAAATGCATAAAACGCTGTCCGCCATTTTCGCTTATGATAGTGACGTCAATCGGTCATGTAAACAAAACTGAAAGTCTACTTTGACGACTTGAAATAGTGCCGTCCCTCTCGATCTCCTGTCAAAGTATATTGGAGTGAGCGGAATGGCATTATACGACGGTCGAATTTCGAATATTTACAGGTAATTGTATGTCACGCCACAGATTAGCAAAAGGGAAAAATGGCGGACAGCGTTTTTGACTGTTTATGAAATTTATAATTTTCAATTGATAATATTTAGCTTTCCAGCTTTCACAAAAATACAAGTAATTTTTTTAGAGCTAGTAAGATCATTATCAACCATTTCAAATATATTTCAAAACTGGGTCAACTAGCCTATTGCAAAAAAATCATCAGTTCGCGCTTCGGCAAACATGTTGAACGCACTACAGTGCTTCCGACATTGCCATACTATCTGCTGTCAGCTTGGCGTATGGGAGATTTTTTCCGTCGACGAGTTGAGCGGGCAAGAGGTTAATTGAGCGAGCGAAGCGTCTCGTTTCAGCTTGGCCAAACATTGTTTCATACTTCCGAATTCCGAACGTTTGGCTGTTCTCTCCTGCAGGTGCATTCAAACGATTCTCATGAATTTTCATGAGCAGGTTCGATTATTATTTATAGTTTTTTTATCGATTCAGTTTTTAGTTTTTTTTCTTTAAATCAGCCAGATGCAGACGTCGCAGTTTTATTTAATGGCTGAGATATGGTTTTTTTTTCGTTTTAAATCTAGCGGATATTTGGAGATTCGATTCCGAAAGCGAGGTCTACAGATGAGAGAGCTCTAAGTAAGTAGTATAGATATTAGATAGTACGTATCAAACTTACTTACATATCAAAGTCTCCAACTAACACATTAAAGTAGCCGACATTAGGTAAGACAGATCCCAAACATTCGATCTTAGAACGTAACCCGACTTCGTCCTTGAAATTGCTCCTGCGGGGCCTTAATCTAAGAGCTATGCGCCTTCGGGGTGCAATCTAAGACCATTGTCTAGCTTTCTAGGTATTAGGCCTCGTACGTTAGCTGTTAACCACGTAGCTTCGACGTTTCTCGTCATATGAGTTCGAGATCTCGCCACTACATGTCTACTTTTGAGGACATATTTTCTTCTAATTAAGTAAAATTCACGATACAGAACACAAGTTCGGTTAGTCAAGAGCCCCGACGACAGAGAATAGAAGCATTCGAAATGTTGTGTCGGGGCCGCAGATTTCTAATACCATGAACAGCCATACGAACAAATGTCATTTATGTCGCCAGCGAGTATTACGGTCACTGTAAACTCAAGGTAAGGGTACAGAAGTTTAACGTGTTCTACGCTACGCTTATGTTCCGAAACACATAACGATATATCCTTAATTTTGTGTTATGAAGTTCCGCTTTTGTGGGTGCAGCTTGAGAACATTAAAAATATAGCACCCGCTTTATCTCACACGTTCACACGTCTCACACGTCCGCATAGGTAAAACGGCTTAAACCCGTATAATTCGATTGAAATTGACAGCTGTACTCTTCTCAAAATTTAAAACCTAATTTGTGTTCATCAAAGAGTAGGTAATTATTTTTTTAAAGACTTCATGCGTGGTATGATGGTGGTGATGATGATGTTTTAATAGTAATAATTGAGTGGTCTGGCACCTACTTCAAACGGTGATAAAACTGGAAACTGTACGTGAACGGGTTATTTGTGCCTTTTCAGTTTATTCTAAAGTCCGGTTCTTTTTCATTAAAGAAAATGTTTACAAATTCGTTCGAAGATTCTGCTCAAAATTGCATTTTAAAATGACATCGTCATTTGTAGTTTTTGTAATTTTTCTTAACCTGCTAAAGGAACAGCAATATTTACTTTAAATTTGAGCTCTGTGTATTTCTTTAATGAGCAAAATGAGCAGGAATATTTAATTTACCTACATTTGATTTTTATAATAGTTTGCCTGTCCGAATTAAAAAAGTAATTAATTACAATAATGTGCCTATACTTTCGTGATAATAAACATGTTTGAAGAATTATTAAACAATGTTGCAATTACCAAACAAAATGCTGTAAGTTTTTAACTTAAGTTTTTAGTGTTTTTTAGGTATTTTCTTTGAAATTTTAGTCAAATGAATAGCTTAATTAGCGCTGTAGCGGTAAATCATCTCTGATTACTGCGACAGACGCCGGGCCTCGGCAGATGGATAATTCAATTTATTACATTTATTAATTCTCCGTCTTCTTCCAGAAATATCATATTTTGTTTCTATTTATATCTTACCTAAATTAGTAATACTGCTTCAAGATTCGTCATTTGTCGAGCTTTATTTGACTTACGTTTCTTCAGTAAATAATAAAAGCAATCGTTGGTATTTAGGTATATTACACTCCAACGTAGCGGAAACGTTGCAAGATTTGCAATATGCTGAAAGGCCTAGCTGAATCTTCAAAACGCATTGGCCTCTGGATGAACTTGGACAAAACCTAGGTTACGTTCAATGAACATGTCAATCCGGATCCAATTGCGGTACAGGGCAGCTTTCTCGAGGTTGTTAAAGAGTATGTTTACCTTGGGCAAATATTGCAGTTGGGTAATAACAACTTCGAGAAAGAGGCTAATAGAAGAATACAGCTGGGCTGCTCAGCATATACGAGTAGCAAACTTCGTCGGGTCTTCACATCGCCAATTCCACAATGTCTGAAGACGAAAGTTTTCAATCAGTGCGTCCTACCCGTAATGGCATACGGTGCCGAGAGGGTAAGTAATAGAACATATATAAACAATAGATATAACACTCATTAGACATAGGCTCAATTGGAATAAATTTAATTGGTATAATATTCAATTTGTGTACTGAACGAAACATATAACAATAAAATGCATATTTTCATAGTATATAATGAACTGTAGGTATAATGACATTGTGTGTAATCATCTAGTGGTATAACATTTAAAACACTTAATTATTATTACATATAATATACATTTACTCGAAACATCGAAGCAATCGAAGCATTGAAGTAATGTTAGAAATCGTAAGCCAGGTTGGACCTGCGCGGCTCGCTCGCTTCGCTCGCTCGTTAGGGTCATAGTTCAACCTAACACTCCTCCTCGCTTCGCTCGTCGTCGTACCTAACCTAAACAAAGTCAGATCTGCCTTAAGGTAAAATAAGTAATGTAAGGAATCATAAGCCAAGTCGGACCTGCGCGGCTCGCTCGCTTCGCTCGCTTGTTAGGGTCATAGTTCAACCGAACACTCCTCCTCGCTTCGCTCGTCGTCGTACCTAACCTAAGCCAAGTCGGATCTGCCTTAAGGTGATAAGGGTAATGTTAGGAATCGTAAGCCAAGTCAGACCTGGGGCGGCTCGCTCGCTTCGCTCGCTCGTTAGGGTCGCAGTTCAACCTAACACTCCTCCTCGCTTCGCTCGTCGTCGTACCTAACTTAAGTCAAGTCAGACCTGCTTTACCTGCCTTGCCTGCGCTCGTTTCGCTCTTACAGATATAGGTAAGTACTGCGATTTTTTTTATAAAATGCGTATAAAATGGTACTAGGTATGTCATATAATAATATTTTATATGATAGATATTTCAAATGATATTATATTATATGTCATAATTGTTATATAAAATAAATATTATATCTAAAATTATTAGACAAAATAACCATTATAACATATGATATTATATGAATTGAATGTTATACCAATCAAACCTTATATTTCATGAAAATATGGTATTTCTTATTATATATATCGTGTATTATATCTTTTGTATGTTTATAAATTGAAATTATACCAAAAGTTTGTATATAATATGGGACGCACCCGTGCCGAGACATGGACAGTCACGGCTGGGTTGGTACACAAATTAAAAGTCGCTCAAAGAGCTATGGAAAGGGTGATGCTCGGAGTTCCTCTGAAGGATCGAATTCGGAACGAAGTGATCCATCACAGAACCAAAGTTACTGACATAGCTCACCGTATTAGCAATTTGAAGTGGCAGTGGGCTGGCCATATTAGCCGAAAACCGATAACCGGCGGGGTAAACCTGTTCTTGACTGATGAAGACCGCGGATCGGCAAGGGTAGTGTGGGACGCCCTCAGACAAGGTGAAGCGATGGTCTTTGCAGAGTGGCTGGCAAGAGCTGGATGAGAGTAGTCGAGGATCGTTCACAGTGGCGTGCAGTTGAAGAGGCCTATGTCTAGCAGTGGAAAAGAATAGGCTGATGATGATGATGACACTCCAACGCTAAAATAATAAATAGGTGTAATATAAATGCGCTTACTTTATTTGCTGTTGACTATATATAAATAAATGGATAGTTATGTAGATGAAATAATATACTTTACTATCTTTAACGACAACTCTTTAATTTAGGATGAAATAACTTAAAAAATACAAAATGGTATTAAGTTGCATACATAATAGGCTTCCAAAATAATTGCCTTCCAAAAATTGTACCCAGATTAATTCTATGGTTAACCATTTTCACCAATTCAATAAAATATTGTTTTGCTAATAGTTTCTTAGACAAATTATTTACGTACAAGTTTTTCCAGATGACCTTCGAGCCTCGAGGTCAATCAAATTAGATTTGTACGAGGAATTAATTTCCAGAAAGCTGGAAATCGTTTTTATACCTTCATTTGGTCCTAAATACGTGTATTAATCCAAGATTGAGTGATCCCAGGTGTGCATATTTTATACAATGAAATCGGTATTTTATAATTTTTTTGTCGATTTCATTACTGGAAATTAATTTCTCAAAGCGCTTTTTATGGATCTAATTTGTTATTTTTTTATGTCATAGGAGGCAAACGAGCAAACGGATCGCCTGATGGAAAGTGATTACCGTCGCCTATAGACACCTGTAACACCAGAGGAGTCACAAGTGCGTAACCGGCCTTTCAGGTGGGAGTACGCTATGTCCTTGAAGGTTTGTAGGTCGTATCGATCCGGAAATACTGCAAGCGACAATTCATTCCACAATGCAGTCGTGCGAGGCAGATTTCTAGAAAAACGAACAGTTGTGGACTGCCAACTATATCTCAGTGGTGAGGATGAAAGGTTTGTCGCGTAGAACGATGGCGAAAAGATGCGGATGATATATTCTCGAATGGAAACCACTACATAGTATAAAACAATGTCGCTGCCTGCTGTCTGTCCCTATGTATGCTTAGATCTTTAAAACTACGCAACGGATTTTGATGCGGTTTTTTTAATAGATAGGGTGATTCAAGAGGAAGGTTTATATGTATAATACTTGCATAATTTATCAGCATTGCACCCATGCGATGCCGGGGCGTGTCGCTAGGTAGAATAAACACAATTCGTAGCTCGCTAACCAATCCAAATCCATGTCCCGGAAACTTAGATTCAAGGTACGATATGAGCATAGAGATCGACTAGGTAATTAATCTGTTTTGGATTAACCGAAACCCGGCAAAGTCCTTAGCTACGGTTAAATTTGGAATCGGGGATTATAACCTTGTTACCTACGGCTGCTGAGTTCATGGACGACTGCCCTAAACGGTGTGCCCGAAAGCAAAACGTTTTGCATGGGACATGTAGACAAAATTAGGTATATTTTTAAGGAAATGCAGAATATTGCATAGACATACACATATACAAAAAATACACCAAGTGCGAGTGGGACTCACGCACGAAGGGTTCCGTACCATTATCTGTAAGTTTTTTGTATGATTTTTAGTATTTGTTGTTATAGTGGCAATAAAAATACATCATCTGTGAAAATTTCAACTGTCTAGCTATCACCGTGCTTGATGACAGACGGACGGACGGACGGACGGACAGCGAAGTCTCAGTAGGTAATAGGGTCCCGTTTTTACCCGTTTGGGTAAGAAACCCTAAAAACATATTTCGATTCAGTGATGACTCAGTGTATAAATAATAACAAATATATTAATATAGTTGCATATACCCTTATAAAAATATAAAAAATGAAATATCTGGAGACACAAAAATGCTACAATAATTTTTAGTTTTGTCTTTCGCTACGCTCGCATCGTAACCCATGCCGGGTTAGAATCGCAGGAAGCAACTGGATGAAGACGGCGCACGGCCATTGTGGAGAATTTTGAGGGAGGCCTTTGTCCAGCAGTGTACGTGTATAGGCTGATATGAAGATGTTCATTAACACAAAGTATCAATACCCCGTTGATAAAATAAAATGAGGCAACCCTACACCGAGTCGTCGACGCAACGCGAAACGCATAATGAAATGAAATAATGAAATAATGAACTTTATTCTGCAAGTAGGCCACAAGGGCACTTTTACATGTCTGAGTCTGCCGGCATTTCACAAGAGGAGACCACTGTTGAAAAGAAACGCCGAAAGAAACTCAACAGTCAGTCATTTTTTCAGAAAGCATAAGTACTTAACTATTACAATGATATGAACTTAACTATACGTAGTTCTACAAGAAAACGTAATTATTAAAAGTGTATTTTAAGACATAAGTGAGGAAAAGTGTAAGAATAAAATAGAAACTACAAGAAAGCCTGACGGTTTATCACAATTTATGTACGTTTGATGTGCTTTCTTATTAGAACTGTGTCCCTTAAACTAGTTAGGTACAATCTAAGAAGGAGTCAGCTACGCGGTTTCTGGTTCAAGCCATGCATTTTTGTCTGTCAGATAGTCCTCTACTGTATAATATGCTTTTGACATTAGAGATTTTTTTTAATAATTTTTGAGAGATGGAAAGGCTAATTTTAAAACATGATCAGGTAACTTGTTATAAAAATGAATACATTGGCCTAAAAATGATTTACTTATGTGGGATTCGTAGTAGACTGTAGCTTGAATTTAACTTTAAACGGGAAAAGGGATACTTCAGTAGTATAGGGAAGTTCCCATAAATAATAACACTCGAAGAATAAGTTTCACATAATGCTGCGTGAAGTGTGGTTTGATCGGAGGCCGCTGAGAGAATGAATCAATTTAATCGAGCGCCCATATAAAGACTGAGCGCTTGATTAAGCGTGTATGGCCTATTAGACGAGTGGGCGTTCCCCAATCCTCGTGTGTGTGCGGTGTGGGTGAGTAGGTGCAAGTGAACAACATTATCCCTTTATTTAGTATATAGAACATTCACATAAGGTACATAATATACATTGGTCGAGTATATATTTATCGACAAGTTTTCATATAAGATTCTTATTGGATAATTTTAATGTTTACAGTATCATCAACCTACTTTATGAAGCTTTCTATATGTCTTCGTTATATATTTATTTAGGTGGTTTTACATAGTAATTAACCAAAGCTTCATATCTTATCCTAACACAATAATGGAGAGAAATTAACCTTATATATTAAGTAAAGTAAAACGAAAAGAAATAAGTCTTTGTATATAATGATTTTCTTATTATCTAAGCTGATTAATATTACGTGATTGAGCTAACTTATAATTATTACATAAAATCCTAACCTACATGCGACAGTCCCCCCTTCGTACGAAAGTACAATATTTATGTGGAGCAAATGTAGATAAGTCGATTCGTAGGTCGTAGTGCTATGCTGGAGCTTGTTTGGACGTGGGCCTCCCTTACATGGCCATCAGGGCCGGGAAAGGTTTTTGCTACAATGCCTCTAGGCCACGTCTCTCTCGGCATAGTGTTGTTAGCTATCACGACGTCTCTCATAGCAGGATTTTTGAATTTGCAGCGAGTACGGGTTCGTGGACATAGGAGTGGGCGATACTTGGCAATCCCTTTCTTTCTCCTTTTTGCGTACTGACTCCGCTTGGACAGGAGTGATTCTGCTATGTTTGCGTGTCCGTTATTCATCTCTATTTCGAGTTTTCTTAATGGCAATCGGGTTTTGAAAACTTCAGCCGCAACTATAACGCAAGCAGTTGCCCTAGTCGATTGAATAAAACTCGCGATTCGTTTTGTCGGAGATAAATAGTTGGATTTATCGCACGTGTGAACCGATGACGTAATCGCGTTATTACGTTCTTCGCCCGTTTGCCGCGGCGGCTGAGACTGCGGTCTCATTTGCGGTCGTATCGATTCGTCCTTCGTAATTATTTTCGGACCGAAAAAACACTGTTTAATTTTATCGCCTGGCGCGGAAATCGGACTCGCGTACTCGATCGGGACGTTGACTATTTTTTCACGCGGCGCTTCCGGCGGAGGACGAGAGTTTACCATTTCCGCGTATTCCTTATTTATCGACTTTTTTATCGGAATGGTATATTCTGCCTTAAAGCTTTCGTCTCCGTCCAGCTTGAGCTCCAAGCTGTATAGCCGCCGTAGCGTATGCGCGCAACTGTCGGGCAATATCTCGTCATTGGATTGCTCCGACAATCCTGTTTCGTGCCTATTTTCTTCCGGGTTTTTCCTACAAGTAGCCTTCAGTACGTCTAACTCACGTTGGTCCGGGTCCGCCCGGGGCAAATTTTTCTCTATGTCTGTCGACTCTATACTGCCGTGCTGTTTCGTACAGCTTAAAGTTTCATTTTCGGTGGTGATCGGACGAACGTGATTTATACGCGCTTCCTTATTTCCCGGTCTATCCTGTAACCCTAAAAGGGTCCAACCCAGGTTAGTATATCCTGCGGTTAATGATGAGGTGGGACCTGAACGGAGCTGTCGCGACACAATTAAACCCCAATTATCTTGCCCAATTAAAATTGTGGGCGTCCCGCGCTCATATACTAATTGGTCCGTTATGTCTTTTAAATGGTCGCATTTTTCCACTAACTCGCGAGAAACCTCTTGCGAAGGCAGATTCAATTTATCGATTGTATACGCCGAAATTTTTTCTAGATTTCTTGTACATAAACCGCGAATCGATAAATTAATCCTACAGGACTCGTGGTCTGTTATCTGACCTCCAATGCCTTGGATCGCGAGAGGTTTGCCCGAACCTCTGGGGGCTACCTTATCGGCCGTGCCTCGTTCTATTAGAGTCATGGTCGAGC
This sequence comes from Apotomis capreana, assembly GCA_947623375.1. NCBI lineage: Eukaryota > Metazoa > Arthropoda > Insecta > Lepidoptera > Tortricidae > Apotomis > Apotomis capreana. Next base: position 18,970,749 of record OX392506.1, on the reverse strand, counting down.
CTGAGTCTAGGAACGCTAGTGCCTCGGCACTACCTAACGGGCCTGAAATTTCTACGGGGACCACCATAAGATACGTATTAGCGCGCTGAATTTGATTAATACTGCTAACACTTGCGCGGACAGATTGCGCTTCACTCGTGAGCCCGTGAAGTAACTTATGGTGACCCGCCTCGCATTCGTTTTTACCGCATGCGACGTATTTGCACTTAATAGGGCGCCTATGATTAGGTTCTAAACACCTATAGCACAGCTTAAGGCTTCGGGCCGATTCCCACCGATCCGCAATAGACTTTTTTAGAAAATCCGGGCAAACGGCTAATTTGTGATTCCCTTTGCAAAGTACGCAATCTTTTTTATTACTGTTAAAATTATTCTGCGACTGCGGGGGCGGTCGAGATTGCGTGGGTTTCACCGTTTGCGCGGGCTTTTTTTTATGCGTTTGCGGGCGCGAATTTACGGTAGCTACGGTAGCGGCGCGGTTCGATTCCCGGTATGAGTCATCGTCCGAATCAGAGTCGCTTGCATAGTCTCGATGGCTACTTTGGTATGGTCGTCCGCGGCTCGCACCACCGTGCATTCGTTGTTGTGGTTGCCTCGACTCGGCATGGTTTATATTAACCACATGAACGTTTGCACGGGACTTTGAATGTCTGTGGTGTGATCGCTTCGTGGCCATACTGACGTCATTTAAAAAGTTAGCCATCGCGACTAATTCGGGCGTCCCCTGATTGGCCTGTTTATACTTTGCCCATTCATACCTAATTATTATGTTTAATTTATCAGTTATTTTACTCACTAACTCGGGCGCGTGTAAATACTGATCTTGGCGCAATGCCTTAATGGTAGCTACCGTATTTGCTACATGGCCGGCAAAAGTAACGATATTACTGCTGTCTTCGGCTAACCTGGGCATGCGCTTAACGTTATGGATCTCGGTCAAAACTATTTCTTCGGGATCCCCGAAATGCCTTTCTAAAGACTCCATGATTTCGTAAGGATCGGTTACTGTGTACATGATGGCCTTGACCGCTATCCGCGCCTCGCCGCGTAAGGCGCGCCTAATTCTACCTACGTTGTTTACGTTACTGAAATGAGGTGCGCTGTCCTCAAATTCGGCCCTAAACGCTATCCATTCCGAGATATTTCCATCGAAATGCGGCAATTCCGGAATTTGCCTATGTATGGGAGGGCCTTGCAATGCCCGATCGGCGTGTCGTACTTGCCCTAATTCTACCCTATTGCCGTTATATGCCGGGTTCAAACTTCTGTTTTCTACAACGGGTGGTCGATTGTCGTAATGAGATGCTACCCAACCCGAGACTCTCTCAGCGGCCTGACCCACCGCGGACGCACTGTCGGATTGCGCTTCAATACGCGCAACCTCCAGTCTAATATTTGCTTCCGCGGCTGCCTTCTGAGCTAGTTCGAGTTCGGCTTTACGCACCTGCAATTCGGCCATTAAAACAGAAATTTGTCTACTACTTTCCCTATTGGCATTAACTAACGTATTGTCCGAATTCCTATCACCGGGCCTGTCTATATCTCCCCTACCGACTTCTAACGCGTGGTCGCGGGCGGAATGGGGCACAGGAGCCGGGTTTATCGCGGGTGAATTGGCTACGCTCGATCGCGGGGCGGGGGCCGCGGGGGGATCACTCGCGGGCGTCATTGTGTTCGCGTTTTTGTTGCTACTGCTTGCGTTATTAGATGGGCCAGTCCCGTAGCTCCAAGTATTTGTAGGATTAGTGGACGTCTCGCCTGACTCCGGAGTCTGGTCTCGTGATTTTTGAGAACGCGTAACTCTTTTTTCCGGAAGAGACATCGCACGGGGGGACTGTCGCTTAACCTAACACACACACTGAATTTAAAACAATAACAAAAAACACTGAATTTACCTAATACCTAACACCTATTCATTAGCGAGGCTAAGTGCGACACTAATGAGCCCTAATATCCCTACGGCGTAAATCCCTCGTTGCACAGATCCGTAACGGCTTGTTCACACCGCTGGGTTACCACCGTACGGAAGCTGTGTTATGCGTCACACGTGAACGCTTTAGACGCGGTACAAGGAGAACTTAATCAATCCGAGACCGATTGATGCGGAAGCAAGGGGAAATTAATCAACCCGAGATCCGATTGATGGCAGAACAAGGGGAACTTAATCAACCCGAGTTCTGTGATGCACGTCGTGGTGCGGACTATTGTCCGATTGATGGCAGAACGTGGGTTCTGTGATGCACGACGTGATGCGGATACGAGGGGAAAATTAATTCGACCCAAGATCCGATTGATGCCAGAGCAAGGGGAAACTTAATTCAACCCTGTCTGTGATGCCCGGCGTAGGGACGTAGGGTTTAATCCGCTACACGTCCCTATGATGATTCTCTTGCGCGCCTCCTGACACTGGAACGACGGTCCAATTCCTTCCGTCTTGATCCGGTGCTCGAAGGTCCAATTCCTTCCTTCGATGATCGCTGATTCTTGATATCCGGCTTTCGAAGTACCAATTGTGGGATTCGTAGTAGACTGTAGCTTGAATTTAACTTTAAACGGGAAAAGGGATACTTCAGTAGTATAGGGAAGTTCCCATAAATAATAACACTCGAAGAATAAGTTTCACATAATGCTGCGTGAAGTGTGGTTTGATCGGAGGCCGCTGAGAGAATGAATCAATTTAATCGAGCGCCCATATAAATACTGAGCGCTTGATTAAGCGTGTATGGCCTATTAGACGAGTGGGCGTTCCCCAATCCTCGTGTGTGTGCGGTGTGGGTGAGTAGGTGCAAGTGAACAACATTATCCCTTTATTTAGTATATAGAACATTCACATAAGGTACATAATATACATTGGTCGAGTATATATTTATCGACAAGTTTTCATATAAGATTCTTATTGGATAATTTTAATGTTTACAGTATCATCAACCTACTTTATGAAGCTTTCTATATGTCTTCGTTATATATTTATTTAGGTGGTTTTACATAGTAATTAACCAAAGCTTCATATCTTATCCTAACACAATAATGGAGAGAAATTAACCTTATATATTAAGTAAAGTAAAACGAAAAGAAATAAGTCTTTGTATATAATGATTTTCTTATTATCTAAGCTGATTACTTAATATTACGTGATTGAGCTAACTTATAATTATTACATAAAATCCTAACCTACATGCGACAACTTACTTTACGAACACGAAACTTTCTAATAGCAATTTTATTTTTATTTCTAGTGTTAAAACTGTGGACATCGGAATTTTTTGTAAATGAATCTAGGTTTCTAATAACATACATAATATTCTCATAAATATATTGGGACGCTACAGTTAAGATGTTTATATCTTTGAAAATGTCTCTTAAGGAGTCACGAGAATTTAGGTTATATATAGAACGAATGGCTCTTTTTTGTAGCACAAATATAGTCTGAATGTCAGCTGCTTTGCCCCAAACCAGAATACCATATGACATGACACTATGAAAATAACTATGATAAACTAAGCGAGCTGTATCAACATTACTCAATTGTCTGATTTTCCTAACGGCGTACGCCGCTGAACTTAATTTACCTGCAAGCACTGCTATATGTGGACCCCATTGCAAATTACTGTCCAATGTTATACCTAAGAATAATGCCTTATTCACTATTTCTAAACATTCACCATTTAGTAATATAGTAGAATCTACCGCCGTAACATTCGGTAAAGCAAATCTAACACATTTATAGTCTTCTTGGCATTTAATAGAAGATTATTAGTAGTAAACCAGTTAAGTACTTTCTCTAGTGTGCCATTTATTTCCGCATAGTCGGTTGATTTCCGGTGAACCTTGAAAATTAATGATGTATCGTCAGCAAATAGTACTATATTACAAAGATTATCTACTATAGATGGTAAGTCATTTATATAAACCAAAAATAGAAATGGACCTAAAATAGAGCCCTGTGGCACTCCTAGCTTAACTATAGCTCCATTGGACTGGGTTCCATTTACATCCACTGTTTGCATTCTATCACTGAGATATGAAGACATAAGGCTTAAAGCATTTGAAGACAGACCATAATGTTCTAATTTCAAAATGAGTGTTCCAGGATGAACGCAGTCGAATGCCTTAGAAAGGTCGCAGAAGATCCTAATTGCATCACAAGATTCCTCCCAGCTGTCATAAATGTGTTTAATAAGTACAGATGCTGCATCAGTCGTGGAACGTCCCCTTGTGAAACCGAACTGTTTACTAGAGAGTAATTTATTTCTATTGAAGTGTCCTAGTAGATCTTTCAACATTAATTTTTCGAAAACTTTACTTAAAACAGGTAGTATAGATATCGGACGGAAATTAGTCAGATCACTCAAATCACCCGATTTAAAAAGAGGTATGACTTTACTAATTTTCATAAGATTTGGGAAAACTCCCTCTGCTACGCAACTATTGTAAATCAAAGCTAGGTAAGGCGCAATTGAATCTATGATATGATTAATTATTTTTACTGATGCTCCCCATAAATCCTCTGTTTTCTTTAAATTGAGTGATTTAAATGTTTTAATAACATTTACTGTATTTACTGGACTAAATTGAAACTCAACATCACATTTCTTACAATTAGCACAAAGTAAGGTATGGGCTTCGGACGCAGATGATTTTAAACATTTTGTGGTATTAACTGCAATGTTGGAAAAATAATCCTCGAATGCCGAGGCAACATCATGATTTGACATAGTCTGCCCGTTTTCACTGACAATGTGGACTTGGCAATTGCGAGTTTTGGATTTACCAGTTTCTCTGTTAATAACATTCCAAATAGTTTTTACTTTGTTGTCCGACATTTTGACTTTAGAACTAATATAATTTGCTTTTGCGGCTATGCACACTTGCTTAAACAATTTTGAATAGTTCTTAACATAGTTTAAAAAATCTGCGTCCTTGTTCACTTCCTTCTCTGCATACAGTTCATAAAGCCTGGTTCTGCTTCTATGAATACCTACAGTAGCCCATTCACTAAACTTTGTTTTTGTAGTCGACCCAGAAATAGTTTTCTTTTTGAAATGTGTATTAAATTGATCCATTATTAAGTCTGGGCTACAGCCTTTTGTTACCTTAGCGCGGAGTGTGTACCACGCTTCTTGGCTCGCTAGTTGCAGGGACTTAAGGCTATGCTCTGGACGGGTTGCTGGGCGCAGTGTGTGTACCACGCATTTGGCTCGAACAGCTAACCCGGGGGGGTTCACTCCTAAGCGCGGTGTGTGTACCACGCATCTGCTGCCTAGGGTGGTGGCTCTCGCCAGACGGATACCGGCCAAATACTCCCTTACCCGCGTATTAACATTCTGTCGTTTACTAACTACACCCTGCCGCGTGATTGGGACGCCGAGTCCCCTAGGATACCGTAGGGCTACCATAGGCATTAACGTAGGGAACGTAGGATCTAGATTTAAGGGTTTGGTTAAATAAACAGGCATAAAGCCTCCGTTATTTAGTATATTTAAAATCCCAGGTTTCATTTAACCCAGTCCCTTGCCTCCCGATTTGAGCTAGTTACGGAAACCCTCAAGATCCCGTCTGGATCGAGGGATATGGACTAGTGCCTAAGCCCGTTACGTCATAGCGTACCTGGCGGGTTTAAGCACTACGTCACATTTGGCGTATTAAATTGAGCCAAATAAATCTTTGTAAGTACTATTTAAGTCATTACATGAAAGAGGTAACATACAAAGATCATTCTGAATTTCATTTTTGAATGATTCCAAACGATAACTAGTTATGGGTCTGCATGTTATAGTTTGTGGTTGTAGTGTTTCCTGTAAAGTGTTAGGAAACGAAGCTTTCTGTCCTCTATGATCTGAATTAAAACACTTAAATATTTCCTTTTCTAAGTAATCACAATCACAAAAAATATTATCTAAACAGGTTTTACTAGTTACACCTACCCGGGTAGGCTCCAGGAACATATTGACCAAATGAAAAGATTTGAACAAACTTAACAGCTTAACAGTATCACTGGTCATTTTAAGTAAATTAACATTAAAGTCTCCACAAACTATAACATGTTTTTTACCTTTACATGCTATTTTTAAAACATTTTCCATAGATGATTCAAATGAATGAAAATCAGTTGCCGGTGGTCGGTAAACACATATAATTACATAATTCTCTAATTCTACACAAGCAATTTCTATGACTCGTTCTATTGAAAAATTAACAATATCTTCTCGTTCTTTGGATTTTAAGGAATTTTTAACAATAATAAGAGAACCACCATGAATGGAAAATTTTCTAGTAAAACAGCTCACTAATTTAAAATTAACAAAATCAAAAATCAACTGTTCTTGTCTCAGCCAATGCTCAGTAATACACATAACTTGAATATTCTTATTATCTAAAAATAAGCCTATTTCTAATTCCTTGCTGGAAAAACCCTGAATATTCTGGTGAAAAAAGTGTGTGTGTCAGCTCCGACGCACGACTGGAGTTTACTCTTCAGGCCAGGCGCGCACCACGATTTTATTTAGTCGCGCGATAATTTTGTCGCAGAAATAAGCGTACTTATGGGTTTATGAAAATCCTGGTGCGCGCACTCTCATATAAACCCATATCTTGCATTTCTGCGACAAAATTATCGCGCGACTAAAATCGTGGTGCGCGCCTGGCCTTAAGAACGATTGTAAAATATATACTCAATACGTTTATTGCACATAATGGTTATACAGGTGGAAGTAAATAGTTTAAGTATCACATTATATACCCTGTTGGGCGCTGCAAACAAGAACGAGAAGGTAGGCACTTACATAATATTAATATACGAGTATAATATACAGCAAAACTTATAATAATGTTAAATTTTTTTTTTACCCATAGGCCTATCTTCTGAATATTCGTTCAAGGAGTAGTACGTTTTCGAAACTAATGATTGTTTGTTTGTGAACTGCATCTTTTTTTCTTTTTACTTCGAACTTCGTATCGTGCCGTCCCTTTCACTCTCCTGTTATACACCGTATGACTGAAAGGGATGGCACGCGGTGGCGGTCAGTTGTAATTTATGACTATCCTAACATTCCCTCAGACACACGCGGCCTGAATTGTCATAGTGACAGCAGGTCGCCACCGCGTGCTGGCTGTAAGCCATAAAGTCTCGACAAAAAAAACTGATGGCTGTCAACCTGTTATTTTAAATTACCTCAACAAACGGCCAATTTCAAATTTTTTCGCGATTTATTTCAAAATTATCATAGTTAATGTCTTCAAATGCATAAAGAAAATGTGCTTAACGCGGCACAACCTCTGCTGAAGACGATTCAGTTCATTTTCCTAGAGCGGGAATAATAATTTTACGGTAAGAATATTTTATTTCAGGTCTCTTGTATGTCTCGGAATTTTGTTGCATATTTTAATACACATGAAATAAGAACTACCAGCCATTTGTTTTAGACGTGTTTCAGGTACATTTAGTTAGGTTACCTTGCCTAGAAATACGGTTATTGTATGTTATTAAATCACAGGTTCTGTCTGTTTGTTTTAAATATCTTTAACCTCTCATCTCACACAAAAACGGCTGCACGGATTTTAATCCCAGATAGCATCCAAACATGGTGATAGGATACTTCTTACTTCTTACCCAACAACTGTAGACAATTTTCATATCATAAGAGAATATTTTAACACTGCTAGAGATATGTAGGCCTGCATTGACCAAACTTGTTCTGAGCTTAGTGCATAGTATTTTAACATTATATTTCTGTTCATGTCTATTGTCCATTTTGTTCAAGCAGGTCTCAATTAATGTGGATATGTAGACTTGTTAAAATGTAATTTCCTATTTCAGAGCTATATTTTGGGCACGACTGGTCTTCACAAGAATTCTTGACTTCTCTGTACGAAAGGAATAAGGTTTTATGTGGACGACATTTCCAAGATTCCCCTTACACTGACAGTTGTAGAATAAGCCTGAGCAAGTATTCTGTTCTAGGAACAACAGAATATATTATTAAAACAATGCAATAATAGTGCACCTATGTAGTAAACTTTTTAAAGACATTTTGTAAATTATAGTGCCTGTTTGGATATACAATGAATAAAGGCCATTTAAAAGTAATTCATTGTGTTGTTTTTTTTATAAAACTTAAATTTCAGCTCAATCGTATACCGGGAAGTGGTTGACAAATGATTTGCAGGATAAAACCTGAATATGCATGCATGTAAAACAGAAAAGTTAGAAAAACAAATTTTCAATATGGCATATTTGAAAACCCCGCCAAAAAAGCCTGCTGTCACTTAGTTCATATACGGTGGCGCTAGTAGTATTAAAAAAAAAGATATGCAAATTTTTTGAACGTAGTTACCGTTCTTCTCCTTGTGAGTGTTGTGAGTATTATATTCCTTGTTGTTGACATACTTGACGTTCAAGTTTGCATGACGTTATTCAACGATTTTATTAAAGTCCGTCCCTTTCACTCTCATGTTATACACAATATGAGTGAAAGGGTCGGCACATAATGGAAGAGGAGCTGGGAGAGTTTAGTTTTGTCTCCCTTCCACTATCCCGAAACCCCTCTTGGGCTCTCTCTCGCACATAATAGTATAGGATCCCGATATAAAACGACCTTCACCGAGATGTTTATTTGATGAAATTTATTTATCTAATATTAATCAAACCGGTGAAATGTTTAAAACATTTTTTTTAATTATTAATTAAACATACCCTGGACTAAAATTTGTTAGGCAACCCATATGCAATATATTTATTGACATAGGTATTAAATTAAATATAAAATACATTTCATGAAATAAACATCTTGGTGAAGGTCATTTTATATAGGGATCTTAGTCTATAACGCTTAACGTAACGCATAACCTGCTAAATTAAGAAGTCGTATTTTTACCCCGATCGTATACTGAGATACGACTTTTTAAATTAGCACGGCAGATACGTTCGATTTTATACCCCATATTTTTCATACCCCGGGCTTATATATGAAAATCGATTCTTAAGGAGTAAACTCCAACAATGTTAATATTCAGAGATGTTTCCGCTGTCTTACAATCTAGTTTAAATGTGACAAAGGTGTATTTCCACTGCAGACATGCTTGAGCCCACTAACTGAGGTATAAAATCTATTTGGATCTATGTTAAAAGCTAAAAGATCCACTAGTGTAAGAATACATTTCTTAGGCATAGTTATCTTATCAGAGGTCAATTTGAAGCGCTTGATAAATTTATTTATGTCAAAGAAATGCACCTTTTTATTGAAACATATAGCATTGTATAATATGGAGTTAAGGTGTGCTATTCTATTGTTATAGTAATATGGCATATTCTGTGAGTATGGTAGTGCACACAGTATGATTTTACCTATGCCAGATATTTCAATATCATTTATTGTTGATATTAATTTATCTATACTAGACTTATCTACATTATGACTACTTCCTACCATAATGACTAATGTAGTCCGGTCATCAAAGCTTCCCTTTGAAAGCAAGATGGAGTGCAGAACTATCTTATTTTCCAGTTGATAAAACGTTTCATAACGTTAACAAGCATTTTATAAATAAACATATGAGAATAGAGAGTGCGCCTAACAGCATTAATTTGAAGGGTCAGTCAGGTAGAGGATATCGGTATTTCGATATTGTAGGTGCGTAAAAATTGACTGAAACAGCCGGCCAGGATTCGAACTAATAAGACCTCTTCAGACCAGACCAGGGACGGCTATCCGTGCTGCTACGTGACTCACTGGACTGGTTTTCACTTTCCTCACCGCTCGTGGAGGGAAGGGCTTTTGCACTGTCACTACTGGACTGTCTGTCAATGCATTTTCACTACTACCCATTGATACTACGCACACTTGAATTATTGTATCTACGGCATTGTCTGAACGCGCGATATTTTTCAGGAATCGAATCCGGACGTATGGAAAAATCTTTATATTTTAGTTTCATACGTACCCATATCCCATACTGACCGATATAAGTATTGATATGAGCCACCTTGTATAATTATGGAATTAACAAATAAAATACCTATATATCCCCTATATTATAATGCTGGAGTAATAACGGAAATGTTTATTATTTTGTATCAAAGTGTCAGGCACATCCTACAGGTAAATTCAAATCAAGTAAAATATTCATGTACAAAGGACCTAAAGAGGGTTTTCAGTACATTAATTTTGAGTCTTATTGCTACGTGATTGAGTTAATATTTATTTAAAAGAATTCAGTTTTTAAACCTTTTATGTGTGTTTGAGTCGCCATGCTTGTTATTGTTCTGAGTAACTAGTTCTTTCGTTATGAAATGAACTTATATAATAACCCTGCTCCTCTCTCTCTAGGCTGTGCTAAAGGAAATTCGCAATGTATAAAATTATGAAATTTCTTCCCATCCATTTAGAATTTTAGACTTAAGGTAGGTATGTTCGAACAATACCAACCCGAAATACGATATGAAATTTAATTAAATAACACATCCTACAATGTAATCACAAAATTTATGCAGTCTTCCGGACATGCCGCGACTTTGCGCGACCAGCGGCGCGGCGAGTAGTTGAGCGAAAGATCCGAACGCGGCGACCGTACGAGTGAGCGAGACATACGTACCGCGGAACGCTGCCGCTGTCGCGCAAAGTCGTGGCATCTCCTTTGAACATCGCTTTACTAGATAACTTTACTGTCGCAATGTCAGTGACCGCTATGGACATGGACGCGTGATCCGACAGGCTTGCTAATGCTATAGAATCATTCCTTTTGCAGAACGTTATGATGCAGCCAGCATAGCCAGTGCCTTGAATTTTCATGTACCTATAGTACATTACATCAGAGGCCGGGAAAATGAGGATTTCCGGCCAAGTAGGTATATACGGCCGAGCGAGCGTGCGAGCGAGGCCGGATAGTGATACGAGGCCGGGAATCCGTTTTCACGACGAGGCATGTATAGTGCTTTTCTCAAACATACAATGAAATAAAAAAATATGACTTCAAAGAATAACACTTAATATTGTTTGTCCGATATTTTCCGAATTTGACCGAATTTTAAAAATCAGATTTCAGATTCTGACTCAGGAGCCCCAAAAACCCCCGGATACCGAATTTCAGCCTCCTAGGACCAATTTGAAATTTTCTCCATACAAATCGTTTTTTTTCGACATTTTCCGAATTTGACCGAATTTTCGGACAAGATTTCAGATTCATATTTTTGAGCCCCGAGAGCCCCCCGATACCGAATTTGACCGAATTTAGAAAATCCGATTTCAGATTCTGACTCAAGAGCCCCAAAAACCCCCGGATACCGAATTTCAGCCTCCTAGGACCAATTTGAAATTTTCTCCATACAAATCGGTTTTTTTCGACATTTTCCGAATTTGACCGAATTTTCGGACAAGATTTCAGATTCATATTTTTGAGCCCCGTGAGCCCCCGAATCCGAATTTAACCGAATTTTAAATATCCGATTTCAGATTCTGACTCAGGAGCCCCAAAAACCCCCGGATACCGAATTTCAGCCTCCTAGGACCAATTTGAAATTTTCTCCATACAAATCGTTTTTTTTTTCGATATTTTCCGAATTTGACCGAATGTTCGGACAAGATTTCAGATTCATATTTTTGAGCCCGAGAGCCCCCCGATACCGAGTTTTAGCCGCCTAGCACCAATTTGAAATTTTGAAAAAAAAAGTCGCCATCTTGAATTTTTTTTTTCCACAAGTGTCTAACAATCAACCTTTAAAAACAAAACCTGCTTTTTGTCAAACCAGCCAGCTGTGTGAATGACCTTGTTGTTGAAACAAAAAAAAAGTTACTTTGCAGGCCTAGGCCTGAAAAGCAGTATGAAATCCCTTTACAGTCCTCTCGAGTTGTTGCGCCCAAAAACCGATACTTCCGAGCCTATTATAAGGAACGCAAAGACAATATTTCATTGCATGTTTGAGAAAAAGAACTTTACAGTCGCAATCTCAACCGCCATGGGTCGGGCTGAAACAAATGCTATCGAATCATTGGCTTTGCAGAGCCGTATATACGTATAATACGTACGGCGTAATATAAGCGTGACCGATTCGATCTTTTCACAATCTCGATACCGTTTTGCCCCGAGGAAGATTCGACAGCGCCATTAGTCTCTACGGACTATTGGCATGCTGGAGGGGCCCTAGGCTTGTGGCCATCAGATGAATGCGCTAGTACGTTTTTTGTGGCGCCTACGCCTACTACCTATAGTCGATGTAAAAAGCGCTCTTTCGGGTTCTAGTTCGCAGTTGCGCAGCACTAAACAGTACCCTTACCACGAGTTTACGGTTCGTATGGAGGATTGCAGTTCTACAAAGTAACCTCTAGAGCGCTGTACGCGACGTGTACGCGGAGTGTGACGACGCGGTTGGCGCAGTGGTTAAGCAACTGCCTACTGAGCCGACGGTCCCGGGTTCAAATCCCGGCAAGGGCAAATATTTGTGTGATGAACACGAATATTTGTGCCAGGGTCATGGATGTTCTATGTATTTAAGTATTTATTCATCTATATAAGTATGTATATCGTCGCCTAGTACCTATATCACAAGCCTTCTTGAGCTTAATTTGGGACTAGGTTGATTTGTGTGAGGTTGTCTGATATTTATTTATTTATTTACCTACTATTTTGTCCATACAAATTGTTTACACTGTCAGTACGGTCACGTTAACTCATGGTACTGCTGGTAACATATATAATATGTAATATGCATACTTACTGCCATTTGTATACTTATGGCAGAAGTAAAGTTTGTGTGATTAGGATATTTGATGTTTTTCGAACCTATGGCGATTTCCAGATGCATTATGGAAAAAAATATAGTGAAGAATAACTGGACAGGCTCGGACCAGCAGATACCTAAAAAACTACCACTACCACTAATCAATGTAGAAGTAGGAGTTAAGTATTACGTAATTTGTAATGATCGATCACGTAACATTACAATCAAAGGAAAAACTCAAACCGCAACCGATTTAATAATCGTGGCATTGGTAGCTAGGTTCAGACCACTTCATTAAAATTTAACTCCATGTACCGTAAAACGGGGTTACTTTAAAGTGCAGGGGCTACTTTGGAAAAGTGTTTTACGCCATATCCTTATTTTTTTAACTATCTGTGGCAATGCAATACCTATACCTTCAACAATGACCTAACCTTTAAAGTACTTCATTTGCTCAATCGCACTAAGAATATTTGCGTTTTTATAACCATTTTAAATCTATCAAAGTAGCCTCAAATTGTCCTAAAGTAACCCCGTTTTACGGTAACTCTTAAGATATAGTCGTTTTCTGACCGCCGGGGTTTATTTATTTACGCCGCTAAGAAGTGGGTCACCCTTCGGCCCTTGCGTTGGATATCTGAGAAAGTGCAAAATTGCAAGGAAATATAATCTCGACAATAAATCATGAAGAATGACTAGTTAGCGTTTGAATAACAGATTTATGTTATATTGCCATTATTATTATTATTTTGTTTATTGAAAATTTTATATTGGATAATAAAGTTTCCACGTTTCACGTTCATTCACGAGAATCGGTTGTGAAATTTACATGGTTTAAATCAGACACAACGAATATATACGACACATAAATCAAGCAAAAACTGCAAAATCGTACTTATATTATAAATCCTGAAATGTAAGTTCGTACAAAACACTTCTAAAAAAAAATTAAAATTCTTCTCAACAGTGATAGACTCAGACATGTAAAAATACGCTTGTTAAAATTGCCAACTTACAGAATAAAGTGAATTAATTTCATTACAACACAATAAATGTAGGTACTTACATAAAAACTGTGTCCAAAACCGAACAATAAAACAGTAACGTGAAATATTCGGGGCATGAAGCTTTCCCTAATTCACCCACGTAATTGAATAGAGGAAATTAACGAGAATAAGTGAAAGTGTACTCATTAGTGGGTCCAGAGCCGGCTTAAGTCGCCGGGCATACGTTTCAGTCCTATTCTTAGGCGAGGTCCAGTTAATTACAACAAATGTATGTACCTACATAAAAACTATATGTCTACTAAATCTATTGCCGCGCGACAAACGGACGTGTGCTCGGACGTGGGCGTGTGCGGAAGTCAGGGGCGGATCTTGAATTTGTGGGGCCCTGGGCTAATACTGCTTAGGGGCCCTACCTAATTACTCAACCAATTGCCATTTTGTCAAAAAACTGTTTCTGTAGTGATGTAGGTATATACATATAATACATACAGGATGTTTGGTACATAGTTTGCCAAATTAAAATGGGGGATATAAGGGCTCATTAGCTACCTTCTATGGTCCCTAAAAATATTGCACAAAATTGACAAATTTATGAAGTTGTTTAAGGTTTGTATGGCATTATAAATTGTACATCATTAGAAATAAACAGCCAAGAGATGTTATTTAAAAAATTTCAAGAGGATTGTTTTTATAGTTTTTTTAGGGTTCCGTACCCAAAGGGTAAAAACGGGACCCTATTACTGAGACTTCGCTGTCCGTCCGTCCGTCCGTCACCAGGCTGTATCTCAACAACGGTGATAGCTAGACAGTTGAAATTTTCACAGATGATGTATTTCTATTGCCGCTATAACAACAAATACTAAAAATAAAATAAAATAAATATTTAAGTGGGGCCCCCGTACAACAAACTTGTTATAGATTATATATAATGTATAGGGACGGAACCCTTCATGCGCGAGTCGGGCTCGCACTTGCCCATTTTTTTTTAATTGTAATCAAAATTTCAATTTCATGGAATTTTCACGTCTTGAGAAACGTTTCTGGGTCAATAAAAAATTAAATAGACCCGACTTGTCAGTAATTTTGATTTCGATAGAACCGTACAACATTACACCTTGTAATAAAATAAAAAAAATCAGGTCTAGGCACTGAAACTTTTCTGTAATTTCAGTTTAAATGAGTCGTTCTCTAGGATTTTCCAAACAAATTGAAATGAATGTCATAAAAAGCGACGGGGTATTTCCCCGCTCCGTTTGATAGATGCGCACACGGGTTGATTGATCGCAGTGTTGCCAACCTTATGATCAGATTTTTTCTTGATCATTTTTATTATTGACAATATCGTATATTGTTTTCAGGTCAGGTTGGGGGCCTCTGTATCCACGGGGCCCTGGGCTGCAGCCTAAAAAACCTTTAAATACATCCGCCCCTGTGCGGAACAGCACCTCTATCAAAACTTTGACACACGACTCTATCTCGCGCGAGATATGCTACCTATCCCTTTCTGTACAGTATCGTGAGAGAGGGAGACATGAGTCGCGAACTATAGTTGTGTTAGACAGGCTAGGCAGTGCCGCGAGCGGCTGCAACGCATAGTGTGTACGCGTCTTAACGGTCGGCATCAAAAGTACCTGTCAATTTTACTACCCACGTCAAATTGCATATTGAAATTGTTAGCTACGTTTGATTCTTACTGTACACATTCATACGTGCGGCTTCGGCCTTGTGTAAATATTAGGCCCTGTGAGCTATAAACCTCACGAGTCTGTAGGGTAGTTTAGCCGGTTTCCCGGCCCCCTCTGGTTTTCGGCCTCTACGCAGTAAAACTACAATAACAAGAAAATTTTACCTCACTCATTCAAAAAAATACTGTTGTCACTCAAATTCGCTTAACACTGACGCCTCCTAAATGTTTTCGCTTAATAACGTTTCAATTGGCTTGCCAGTACGCCAACGCAATTTAGTCAGTGTGAGTGTGGTCAAAATTAGTGAAAAAAATAGTGCGCGCCATTTTCTTTAACGTAAGTTAAAATGTTGATTATTTGGTTTTAGAAACATTGCTTTGACTTCTATACGCTCTAGAAGAGTTGAAATAATGTCATTTATATTCAAATGTATAAAACATGTAACAAAATCCTTTCAAATGTGATGGCCGGATGACTAGATTGCATTTCGTAAAATCATTTACCTCCCGGCCTCCGGGCCGAGAAATAACTTGAATACGTATATTATTATTAAATGATCAAATCGCTATTAAATTAAAATCTATTTAATAAACATCATGTCAATTACAAATTTGGGTACAATCTCTTTCATGTATTTAGGTGCCGGCCGCATGTATCTTAAGCAAATTAATGATTTAAATCAGTTTATGATTGTTTGTTTTTGGCGGCCGAGAACTACATTTTGAATAACTAGTTTTCGGCCTAGGTAAATGATAATGGCCGGAAAATAGAAACAATTAATTTAGTTTTTGGCCGGTAGCTAAAAATTATAAGGGAATGGCCGAAAATAAGTCTTTTAAAAGCGAGTTTACGGCCACTGCGGTTAACATGGCCGAGCATTGGTGGAGAGTATTGTTTGTTTTCGGCCGCGGTGACAGAAAGCGGCCGTAAACTAAAACAAATTTAGTTTTTCGGCCCTGCTTTATCATGCGGCCGAAAAACAATTTGTATGTGTTCCATTTTCGTCCCTATAAATATAGGACGGCCGAAAGTCGACTCAAATATTTTTAGATGTCGGCCGTATTAATCCAGTAAAAAAAAGGTTGCAGCTAATTACATTTTCCATAGATTTTTACTTTTTTGTTTTATTTAATATGAAAACCTATTGTACGGGAATCTTCGATAACTAATAATATGAGCGAGGATAAAAACACAGCAGCTAGACACATGAATTTATTGACAACTAAAACAATATAATTTAAAAAAATAGACAAAGATAAAACATAGACAAAATAATACTAATATAAAAACTCCTTAACACCTATTGTTTCTCAAATAAGGGTCATTTAAAATATAAATAACAGTGGTCGAGAACTGGCTAAATATACGGCCGTAAACCAAAACAAGCGGCCGAAAGCCAACTTAGTAGCTACTTTCTGATATTTTATATTATAAAAATAAAACTTTATTATTCATGGCAAAATGTTATACGAAATAGGAAACTACAATATGTCTAAGATTCGTAAATAATACTTAGACTAAGGTTTGCTAAATATATCGCCCAATAAATCCACCTGAACTCAAAATTTTGCTTACTTGGCCGAAAACCGGCTAAACTACTATGTATTGAAATGGTTGGAATGTGTAATTTTTTTACTATTCAGCCCCCATTTTTCCGCCAACTATTTTTAATTTCTAAGAACTGCATTGACGGAAAATCTATCTAATTAACAACTGTTCCTAAAATTTCACCGTTGGTTGAGAAATGCGACCTGTGGAGGAGAACATTCAGAAAACGAACGTCCGGACATCCACAAGCATATTTTGCCAAGCTAAAACGAAGATGAACACTTTATCAAAAAAAGATTTGTGAATATAATAGGCGTGCCGACATTTTTTTTTGAGAATGCCAATCGATCTTATTTTTATTGGGATCAATTGTCTATAAGGGAGAACGTACACTTAGACTGCTCTAAAAGTCAGAAATTACCGTCAAAGTGCAAGATTCCTACAGAGCACCAAAACGCCCCATGCAGATGGCCTATCTACATATGACTTCATTTGTTGATTGAGTACCAGTATTTGTATGGAGAAAATAAGTAATTTGCCATTTTCACCGCGAAAAAGTGCGTTTCAGTTCATGGTTTGTCTTACAATTATAGGTTAGTTAAAATATGATGATTTTGGGTCAAAAAAAGAAATCATAAAATGTTCGTACCTTTGAATTCATTATTCTCATTTTTTCTATATTCATTTCAGACTTTCATCTATCAACTTTATATTTAATACTTACTTGACATAAATAAATGCCGGGACCAAAATATGAAGGACGCTTATATAAAACCGGACTAACCAAAACGTTCAGCGTCATTTCCGAGTGTAATGAAACAGATTACGGAGGGAATTTTTGGGTCCCCATAAATTCGTTTTACCCACACAATTTACCCTAAAAATACTCGTATATCATGCTATACTGACACAGATTCCATGACGTTTTTAAATAGAACAAAGCGATGTGTTTGTGGGTAAGATTGATAAGAACCCTAACAAAGGCATTATTAATGAATGTATTAAGCGGTTTACACTCAAGTGAAATTGTCAGGAACGGCCCGACATGTTTCGAACTCGTATGGAGCTCTTCACCACGGATTGCTACCCGAACACCGTCGCGGCAACTATGTCACTTTGAGTTAGAAACATGTCGAGCCGTTTCTGACAATTTCACGTGAGTGTAAGTAAACCGCTTAATACAATAATTAAATGTCTCACGAAAGTTTTAATTATAACGAAACGGGTCTTGATCGTGTTCAAAAAGGTGTTTATTGACACAAAATCACGTCCGAAACGTCGAGGTGATTAAATCTTTTTGAACGCGGTTAACCCCCGTATCTATATAATAATGTGTGGAAATCGTGTAAGTTTAAAGTCAACCCCAACAAAGGCGTCAATAATTTCGTCATTTCTCAACTTCTCGATAACAAGTATAACTTGTACACAGTAACTTGATACTTGACCTAGTTGTGTTATATTTTCCTATAGTTTGTGCTGTCGCCAGGGAGGGTCGGTCGCCATCTTAATGAACGTGTCAATCGGAGGTTCTTTGTGAGATGCAACAGGCCTGCATTGTTTCCCATTAGGACGTGGCACGCTGTAACGGTACGGCACGCTGTAAGTTAATGGAAACATTACATATGCATAGTTGCTTTTATAGGGCTTTAATTCGACGGAACTTTGTTATATTTCCAATTAAGCCATATAGCAGATTTTACCGTGGGGTTACTAGGTTAATCGGAAATATTCCTTTTATGGGTTCTGTTCCGCTCATTTAAAAATAAAAACTTATGAAATTAATTTCATTAATAGTTAACATACTAAAAATAAAGATGTAAACAAATTGGCACCAAAAACATTTCAATAACATTGTTAAAGGCTTTAATGAAAATAGGAATACCCATCAAAATTAGCTGATCTCAATATTGCAACAATTTTAAATCGATAGCAAAAGTAGTTTCTGAGACTTAGACGCTGTGACTTAATCTCATGAGATCAAAGTCCACATGGCTTGTCAATGACCCCAGGCAGAGAGATGAGGACCAGGCAGAGGAAGCAGGCGGGATGTCGCAACGGGCAGTGATTATGTTTTTTTTTCTGCATCACCTTGTTACATGTCTTTTAACAGAATATTCCGTGCCAGAAAGTGCTACGAGCTACGCGTGTAGCCGATAACACGGTTTTACCCGTATGTAGGCCGTAGCGGCCACGGCGTAGGCGCCCACCTTCAAAAATGCTGATTGTTTTAAGACATTTTTCTCTATGATCAATTGATCAAACATGTTACTTAACATATTATCAATGTTACTACTTAGAACAGGGCCCTTGTGATTTATTGGTATATATTTGAAAAATATACTTTTTCATTGATAATTTTTCTTTCGAAAACTACTCAAATTTTACAAAATTCACGGATACAACTGATTATTTAACTTATTTTCCACTGCGAAATAGCTACGTTACTTTCTAGAACTCAGGGAAAAGTATTATTAACTTCCAAAAGTTGGTTGAAATTATCAATACATTTGTCACAGGAATAAGACCTCCTAAAGAGAAAGTGACAAACAACAATTCACGCGCGAGAAAGCGTCCTACGGTAAAATTGTATACTAAGCATAGTGTATTCATTTTGTACTTACTCATTTAATTTTGTAAACAGGATTCTAACCTCAAAATTGCCATATAATGCCAACACTAGCTTTAATCTCGCAATTAAATCGCGGTTAGAATCTTGTTAACTAAATTAGACAAGTATGGATGAATGGACTATGGAAGTATAGTTTAATTATGTTGTAATCCTAATCTACCTTAACTTTAACTTATTGAACCGGGTCTATCGCGATATTTTTGATTTACCTTTAGTGTCTGACGTTTCGACATGGTTTTGCGTGCCGTGGTCTTAGACGTACTGTTGAAACAGCGAATTGTCACTGGAGATGTCGGCCAAATGGATTATTACCCGACGGAATGTGTAATAAAACGGATGGGTAGTAAGATAAAAGTTCGACTACCACCCATTTGTTAATATTTATTATGGTTCAATAATTTTTAATTCTGTGTACAAACCGCGAGAGTATAAAGTGTTATACCTTCATTTTGTTTTATAAAACTATAATATTATATCAAACTTACTGAAAATTAAATTAAACCAAAGCCGAGGCAGTGGGCGGTGGGTATGTCCACGCGGAGCGGGATCCCTTTCATGTACATAATATACCGTTTTCTTTGGTGCAATTAGGTATGAAATCTTTGATCCCGTGAAAGTATTTATATCGGAAGTTTATAAATAAACCAAAATTAAGCACGGCATACAATCCTTTCGTAGGTAGTTACAGAGTCCGGTATGTATAGAGACGGCATACTTAGCATTAATGCGGGTGCGTCCAAAAGTGCATAGTTTGCGTCTGGCGTAGATAAGCTTTAGAACCTAAGAACATTTTAATTAAATAAAGACAGTCTAATATCGACCACCGTACGAATAACTTGTATTTTAATTATAAGTTTAGTTTTTAAAAAGTAGTTTTCCCTCCGGCGCGATTTGACTGGCGCTGCGGACAGGATACCGGTACGAAATCCTGCGCCTGCACTGAGAAAAAAAATTGATTACATTAATCAAAATTTTGATTGTTTTAACAAAGTAACTTAATGTATAGGGAGCAGATAAAGTTAACTGATTGCAGCAATCAAGTTGAAATGATTGAAAAAGGTAATAAAGTAACTTTGTAAATCCAGTCATGACTTAAATATAAAAATCATGTTTGTTGACTACTATAATCAAGAAATCCTTAATAAAACCCATCAACGTCTTTACAGATACAATTAAAGAAAATGTTTGATGAAATCAAGTAAAATGATTAAATCAATCAAGTCTACTTTATGAAATATATATAGTGCACGATTCAATTAATCAAGTCTACTTTATGAAATGTATATAGTGCACGATTAAATAAATCAAGTCTCCTTTATGGAATTTATATAGTGCACGATTAAATCAATCAAGTTTCTTTTATGAAATATATATAGTGCACGATTCAATTAATCAAGTCTACTTTATGAAATGTATATAGTGCACGATTAAATAAATCAAGTGTACTTTATGAAATATATATAGTGCACGATTCAATTAATCAAGTCTACTTTATGAAATGTATGTAATGTACCAAAAAAGCCACAGTAGGGCTAATCCCGTTCGTAAGGACCATGTACAAAATGCACTCTGGTCTCGAGATTGATAACAATTCAACGTATGTTTAATTCTTTGGACTATATGCACTCCACACATATCGACAAAATAACAATAATAATTTACAGTACTTATGCATTTTATGGTAAACAAACGTTGGCGCGATGTACAATTCACGGTCTATGGTACAGCGCCATCTACCAGACAATTAAGACAACTAACTATTTAATAAAAACTTAAACACGCATGATTAGTTGAAATAAGTTGATTATTTAATTCAATCTCGTTTATGTTTGATGCAATTAATTGCTTTTAATTGAATTAATGTTTTAACTTAATTCGTGTGTTTAAGTTCAATGATACCATTAATAAACTGACTTAATAGATTCAAACAATTTCATAATTGACTTAATAATTTTAGTCAAATACATTGCTTAATTGAAATAAGTTGATTATTTAATTTAATCTCCTGGCTGTTTGATGTAATTAATTGCATTTATGATTTTACTTGATTCGTGTGATTAAGTTCAATAATTAACTTGATAACTTTAGTCAAGTACCTTGTTTAATTTTATTAAGCGCATGATTAATTGATATAAGTTGATTATTTAATTCAATCTCGTTTATGTTTGATGCAATTAATTGCTTTTAATTGAATTAATGATTCAAGTTAATTCGTGTGATTAAGTTCAATGATACCGTTAATAAACTGACTTACTAGATTCAAATAACTCCATGTTTCGATGAGTAAAGTAAATGATTAAATTAAAAGTAATCAAGAAGTTGATCAAATGAAACATTGTTACTT
Organism: Apotomis capreana; assembly: GCA_947623375.1. Taxonomy (NCBI): domain Eukaryota; kingdom Metazoa; phylum Arthropoda; class Insecta; order Lepidoptera; family Tortricidae; genus Apotomis; species Apotomis capreana. The sequence continues at coordinate 18,948,824 of OX392506.1, read as the reverse complement.
AATTAAACCTTTCGATCAATTTAACTTTGTTGTAGTTATAAAGTATACCTTGTGTATATGATCAATTAAATAATTAATTCAATCATATTTTTTCTAATCAAGCAAAAAGTCGACTTGATTAAATCACTTTTTTCTCAGTGTGTGAGGATCACGAATTGATCCGAGTGCATGACTTTCGTTAACGTGTTTACGTGAGAACTGGTATCTTCGAACCAAATAAATTTGTCTCAGTGCCTGGAGGACAACACGAAAACGCCTGCGGCTATAATTGGAGGAAATGGGGAAAAGCGTACTGTGAGTAGACCTCTTCACTGTCCCGTCTATCCCTGTTCTTATTCCATTGGCTGTGTAATTTAGTGTAAACTTTATAATAAGCTCTCTATATCAACTCTATAGTTGCGAATTATATCGTCCTAATATTAAGTTAGTTAAGAGTGTTTAAAAGCGATTATTAAAATACTAAATGGAAGAAATAGGGGTAGTTCCCAGAGATAATAATAATATTAAAGAAAATATTGTAAATCCCAGAGAAAATATGGATCAAATCAAAGTAATTCCTAGAGAAATGATGGATTTAATTCCAAAATTTGATGGTGATGAAAAATTGTTAAATTTATTTTTAAGTAAAAGCGAGTATGTAATTCAAGCTTTTAGAAACCCGGAGAATCTTGCTCAGGATTTGTATATATTTCATGCAATTACTGGCCGGCTAACTGGCAAAGCCGCCCACTTGATTAGCGAACGCCAAGATATAGATACTTGGATGCAATTAAAAAAGCTGTTAACTCAACATTTCGGCGACCCGAGGTCAGAGGAGTGTATTGCGATAGAGTTAGATAATTTAAAGATTAGGCACAGTGAATCATACGCTAGCTTCTGTAATCGTATTCAAAATGTCAGAAGTACATTATTTGCCAAAATAAATTTAATTGAAGATCCTCGCGAAAAAGAAACGAAAAAAGTGTGTGTGTCAGCTCCGACGCACGACTGGAGTTTACTCTTCAGGCCAGGCACGCACCTTTTTTTTAGTCGCGCGATAATTTTGTCGCAGAAATAAGCGTACTTCTGGGTTTATGAAAATCGTGGTGCGCGCACTCTCATATAAACCCATATCTTGCATTTATGCGACAAAATTATCGCGCGACTAAAATCGTGGTGCGCGCCTGGCCTTAAGAACGATTATAAAATATATACTCAATACTCAATACGTTTATTGCACATAAGGATTAGTAAATAGTTTAAGTATCACATTATGTACCCTGTTGCCCAAGTAGCAAAATTTCGTCGTGTAAACGTTCTAGGACCATGTTTTTATTAGTCCTATAGAGCTCCAATAAACTACTACAAAACCGTGTTTAGGCCCATTTTATAGTGCAATTCCGTCTTATAGTAGTTTTATAATAGTCCAGTAGAGTGCAATTCAATTTTTAAAACATCTTGTTACGTGCACTTACAAGATAAAATGCTCCTATAAGTCTCCGGAAAACGCACTTAATAAGCACAATTAGTCCTATAACGATCTGGCGCATGCCATTACTGGAGTAATTGATCCTTTTGTGGCCAGCGGGAATAGCGCTATAGGGCATGATGAATTCGTTTGTTTTTACTTCGTGCCAAGTGATGTGTCATAATAAAAATGAAGTAAAACATGGAAAAGTGTAAGTATTGACCATATCATGTTTCCAAAATGTGATTAAGTGTTAAACTTAAAATGTTATTTAGAGAAGTATGCCCAGATACTTTGCTGGCGAAATTAATTTTATTGATAATTTACATTACGCTAGAAAGCTTGTTTTCATGCCCCTCGTGAACAGTTTAATATTAAATATTATACAATTGTTTATTTTTTCGATAATTATATGAACAAAGTAGCCATTGCGCTTATGGCGGATCGGATGCACTTTAATTGCACGCGCCAGGACCTTTATAAAACCATTTGTTCTATGTCATGCTATTATAGAAAATAATTAACATCGCCATTTTTATCTTTAGGGTTCTTTTTGACTAAAGTGAACCGTGATGAAATTGATAGGATATCAATTTGAATTATACACTATTGAATATTCAGGGTAATATTTCAAGCGACTTCAAAATAGAGGAGGTTCTCTATTTGGTTGTATTTTTTTTTATAACTGGTACTAAAGATGTGCGTTGTATAACGTACAAATAAATATACGTAAACAAAATGTCAACCGTACCACCAACAAGTATATTCTTTCCAGCTAATTGTAAATGGAGATTTGCACGGAAATTAAATTATACATATAGTGACTTTATTGAATTTAGGTCAAAAGGTAAGACTAGCACCATACATTTCTAAATTATCTTCATTATTAAAACTATCATCTTCACAGGCATTTTTATGGTACGGAACCATCACGGATTTCACCCGTACCACTCTTCGTCTTCGTGGATGGCTGACATTCGACTATTAACAGCAAGTTCAAGACGCTTATAAGTAAAACTTACTTATAGCAATCATATAATATGCTAGTTTAGTGCCAATAATCTTTTAAAAGCAGCGACCGGGTTAAATCAGTCCTATAAATTGTTATCCTATAGTGACTTTTTCTATAACAGTTATAGGATTATACATCCTATAAAAGAAAGAAGTAAGACGGTAATAGAAGTGAACATTTTACTAAATGTGTTTATAGGACCAAACTATACACACTGGTAACAGTTTTATAAAACGCGCTTATAAGCCTGCCTATACCGTATACCAACATTTTCTATGGCACTTATAGGATTATACATCCTATGAAAGAAAGAAGTAAAACGGTAAAAGGAGTAAACATTTTACTAAATGCGTTTATAAGACTATTCTAGACACATTGGTAACAGTTTTATAAAGTGTGCTTATAAGCCTGTATGGCTTATAAGACACTTATAAAGTTATCCTATAGAAGTTAGAGAGACTAAGTTATAGGATTGATGGCTCTTGCACCTCAAATAGTCATGTACAATGTTGTTATAAGATAGTTGGTCAAATTTATAACCTTTATAAGACTCCTACAAGACAATTCGAGATAATGGTCATAGACAAGACGGCTATAGAACGGCTATAAGATGTTAAATCTTATATAGCGGGTCTTACAGGAGTGTTTTGCTACTTGGGTGGGTGCTGCAAACAAGAACGAGAAGGTAGGCACTTACATAATATTAATATACGAGTATAATATACAGCAAAATTACAATATTTTACAAGGAAAATTTACTTCCGATTCATTTTTAACAAATTGGAGAGATCATGAGTAGTAACTAAATAAGGAAGCGTGATGTAAAGCGCCCTCGAGCGGCTAGTTTAGTTACTACAGTCTGCAGTGCTACGGAAAAAAAACCGTATCTTACTATGAAATCCATACAAAGATACGACCTTATTAATTAAGGAGCTTTGATCATTTTTATGAACATGCCAGCTCCGGCAGGCCTAATAAATACACAACATCATTCATCTAAAAGACATAGATAAATAAAAACATAAACCGTATAAGCTTAAAAATAACATGTACACGAAAACAACTAAATTTGTATACACTATTTACATAAAAAAAACTGTATACAAATTTAGCCGATTCCGATAAGGGTTCCGCCAATATTGATCTTCCATATCAGCCCGCTCAATAGTAGGCTGATTTACCAATAGACACTCGGACCTCTTCACATCTGTTACTCTTTTTGACTTCCGCGGCTTACGAACCTCTTGTTGTGGCTCGCTCTCTAATCTGTACTGACTTACTGATCGCTGGCCCCCAGCCTGACAGACAGAATCTTCAGACTCTTTAGATTGTAACGGCTTCGACAAAACAGCATCTCTATATGACTTTCCAAAACTTAAGTCATTCTCAAAAACAGATGGCGCATCCTGACTACAAACATCCGTATCCTTTTTTTCCTTATTTTGCATATACAACCAAAAAGCCCGTTTATATATACGAGTACATCCCTCAGCAGACATAATCCTGCGAATTTCTTACTCCTTCACAAAAACCGGGCACGACTTATCTAAGGCCATATAACAAAATATCCTTCGTCTTTACAATTAATGCATCTAAAAATAGTCGTTTCGCAATTGGCATGCTCCCCGCCGCATTTCGGACAAGTAACTTTAGTAGTAGGACATAACCTGCTCAGATGACCGAACTTCCAACATCTTGAACATTGGGTAACCGGGAAAGTGTACTGATTTACCTTAAATCGGCAACCGTAGGCATAAACATATGGCGGTAAAGAAGTTCCCTTAAAACACAGACGAATAGCTTCAGCCTTAACCCAACGCCCATCATGATCCAAACGGTTCAGTCTACATATTGACAAAATGCCTTCAGACCCTTCAATATTCTTTAAAAATTCGTCTTCCTCAACCTCCAACTCAACCTGCCTTATAATTCCATAAGTGCAGCATGCCATATTAGACCAATAAGAACGTCTCGTCTCATTGTTAAACTCCTGAGAAGCCAGAAGCTTCTCCGCATCATCCTTAGAGTTAAACTGTATGCGAATTTTACGTGGACCCATAAACTTGACGGATAAAATTCCTTTTATACCCTTAAATTGCAGCAACTTTGCCAAACCAATCTGTTTCGGTAAATCTTCTTTTGACACTATATAAACTTCAAATAGCTTGTCAGGCACACCGCACCGTCCGGCTCCAGCTGCGTTTTGGCGGTTGCTAAAACCCGCAAGCGTTTAGGTTTCCTGCCTATTGTGATAAAACTATCACTACAACCACAGCTTTTGTCGCTCAGACCACAAGCACGCTTCACCGCTATATGCCGCACATCCGACATGGACTCAGCGTCCGATACAATATCCGATTGACTCAGCCCTTTATCAAACTCCACTTCAGATAGCCACGACGGAGCTGCCCGCTGCCCACATTCTAAAAGTGACGTATCACTCGCGACACCTCGACTTGACTCACTCATCGCAAAAACAGCGAAAAGGACTCTAAAACTGAATTAACTTATAAATAAAATAAAATTTGATAAAATTTTCAACAGTCGCCTTTGACAACCAAACGTCAATCCTCGCAATACTTATATTTTTGGAACGTATCTGCCGTGCTAATTTAAAAAGTCGTATCTCAGTATACGATCGGGGTAAAAATACGACTTCTTAATTTAGCAGATTATGCGTTAAGCGTTATAGACTAAGCTCCCGATATAAAATGACCTTCACAGACATGTTTATTTGATGAAATGTATTTTATATTTAGTTTAAAATGTCAATAAATATATTGCATATGGGTTGCCTAACAAATTTTAGTCCAGGGTATGTTTAGTTTAAAATTTAATTTTTTTTTTTACATTTCACCGATTTGATTATTAGATAAATTCATAATTAAATAATCTTTAATTTTATTTAATTTCAATTCAACAATCAGACCTTTGCAAAATGCTAGTAGGTATAGATTTACCTGTTTATACCTGGCTACCCAATAGTTGTGACGGGAAAAGAATAGGCAACCTAACGTTTGCATATTCTATGGGCTTCATACTTTCGATTGGTATAGAATTTATCTAATATTAATCAAACCGGTGAAATGTTTAAAACAATTTTTTTTATTATTAATTAAACATATCCTGGACTAAAATTTGTTAGGCAACCCATATGCAATATAATTATTGACATATTAAATTAAATATAAAATACATTTCATCAAGAAACATCTCGGTGAAGGTTATTTTATATCGGGACCTTAGTCTATAACGCTTAACGCATAACCTGCTAAATTACGAAGTCGTATTTTTACCCCGATCGTATACTGAGATACGACTTTTTAAATTAGCACGGCAGATACGTTCGATTTTACACCCCATATTTTTCATACCCCGGGCTTATATATGAAAATCGATTCTTAAGGAGTAAACTCCAAAAAGACAATATATAATCACTTGTCTCTAAACGTCTTTCTTTATAATTTGCCGGAAGACATGTTACGCATAGTGAGACTCAATAGCCCCAAGCAGCTGGAAGACGCGCTAACAATAGTGATGGAAGAAGTCAATTTCTTAAACCAGTATAACGCAAAAAATAGAAACAATAGTAAGCCTTCACAGCAAAGGCCCATTTTCCCACAAAATAATAATTTTGGACAGAATATGAGATTTTCTCAACCACAAAATGCAGGATACAATTTTAATACCGCACAAAATAAATTCCCACCAACTCAAGGTTTTAGATTTGGCATTCCCAACCAGTCAGCTCCACAAGGTTTTAGATTTGGAAACCCTCAAAATCAGGGATACAAACCTTTGATGCCCAATCAACACACACCAAACTTTAAATTCGGGATTCCCCAACAAGCAGGTTATAGACCATTTGTTTCTAATAACAATCAATTTAGATCTAATAATTTCCAGCCAGCACACCAACCTCAATTTAAATTCGGTATTCGACCTCCATATCAACAACCACAAGGTCAAGGCCAATCTTCGCACCAATATAATAACGATGTCTCTATGCGAACAGCACCCCAACCAAAACCAAACTACATACCCCCGCGAACAACTAACAATTTGTTTTACGCAAATGAACTTCTAGAAATCGAACCTGCCCCTGAAAATTTCAATGAACCAAACGCCCTTGACTCAAACTACCAACAGTATTACACGCAAACTGAAAACGAAGAATACTTCTTAGACGATCAATATGAGACTGAAATGTTACAAGACTTGCCTGAAAATGAAAATTTTCCCATAAAAGCCTCTACGACAGATCCCCAGAAATAGTAGACCTTAACCATCATAATGCCTTAAAACTGCCACACATTGAAATTCCCGAAATAAACTCCAAATTTATGATAGACACTGGAAGCACACGATCATTCGTAAGCCCTGATATTGCAAACAAATACTTTTCCGAATTCAAATATAATGAACCATTCGAAGTAGTAAGTACCCATGCTCGAAGCTCTCACGCTGAAGTAATTGAAATCCCATTGCTGAAAACTTTTAAGAGTTGTGACACTCATAAGTTTTATGTATACGAAGTCGATAATAGTTACGGAGGACTAATTGGCTCAGATTTACTGAAACAACTTGACGCTAACATTGACATGAAAAACCAAGTACTGATAACACGAGACACACAAATACCTATAATTTACCGTCCACCTTACACAATTCGCATTGAACCCCGATCTGAAACACGCACGAAAATTCCCGTAAATCTTTATAGTGGAAATGCAATTATAAACCATATAGATTTCGGCGAAGGTGTAAGAACACCAACAGCACTTGTAGAATGTACAGAAGGCTTTGCAACCACGGTTATCCAAAATACATCCGAAAATCCCTTTGATATAAAGTTCAGTAAACCTCTCAATGTCACACCATATGAACCAAAAGAAATTGAAATTAACGGTTTAAATTCAGTAGATAGCTGTGAAAAAGATGAAATTTTAACACAAAATTTAAGCAAATTACGATTAGATCAGATGAACTCGGAAGAAGGAAATCAAATCTACAATTTGTGTTTAGAATACAAAGATATTTTTTACACTGAACATTTACCATTAACTTTCACAAATCAGGTAAAACACAAAATCCGAACGACTAACGAAGACCCTATCTATATAAAACCATACCGTCAGGCCCCAGTAGAAGCAGCTGAAATAAAAAAGAAAGTACAAACATTATTAAAGGATAATGTCATTCAGGAATCTCACTCACCTTGGAGTGCCCCGGTACATTTAGTCCCAAAAAAAATGGATGCTAGTGGAGAAAGAAAATATCGCATGGTTATTGATTATAGACGGCTTAACGACATTACCATTGACGACAAATACCCACTCCCGAATATTACAGACCTTTTTGACAAGCTAGGTAAAAGTAGTTATTTCTCGGTACTCGATTTAGCGAGCGGGTATCATCAGATTGAAATCGAAAAAGAAGATCAGCCAAAAACAGCGTTCTCTACACAATACGGCCACTACGAATTCCTGCGCATGCCCTTTGGGCTCAAGACGGCTCCAGCAACGTTTCAAAGAGCAGTAGACAACGTTTTAAGAGGACTGCAAGGTATTCACTGCCTAATTTACCTCGATGAAATTATAATTTTCTCATCTAGCCTGGAAGAACATTTGACAAAACTTAAAGCAGTTTTCGAACGACTCCGACAAACGAATCTAAAGGTACAACTCGATAAAACTGAATTTCTATGTAAAGAAGCTAATTACTTAGGACATACCATTACACCCGAAGGACTAAAACCTAACACAGACAAAATAGATGCTATACTAAAATATCCATTACCAAAAACAGTTACCGAAATAAAGAGCTTTCTTGGACTCATTGGATACTACCGAAAATTTATTAAAGACTTTTCAAAAATTGCTCGCCCGATGACGTCTTGTTTGAAAAAGAATAGTAAAATTACTATTGACGAAAATTACCTAAAAGCTTTCGAAAAATGTAAAGAACTGTTAGTAAGTGCACCTCTATTACAATATCCTGATTTTACGAAGCCGTTCATATTGACAACAGATGCATCTGACTTCGCCCTGGGCGCAGTACTTTCTCAAGGTATCATAGGTAGCGACAAACCCATCGCTTATGCCAGTAGAACCCTAAATGATTCTGAAAAACGATACAGCACTATCGAGAAAGAGTTATTAGCCATCGTATGGGCTGTAAAACACTTTCGTCCCTACTTGTACGGCAATAAATTTACTATTTTCACTGATCACAGACCCCTGGCTTGGTTAGACTCGCTAAAAGAGCCCAATAGCAAGTTAACTCGTTACAAACTCAGATTAAGCGAATATACATTTAAAGTCATACATAAAAACGGAAAACAGAACACAAATGCCGACGCTCTCTCACGCATACGATTAAACGCATTAGGAAATGACGGCGATAACGACCAATTATCAACAGCAGTTAACGTAGGAGATACTGACCAACTGGATGACTACATACAACGACTAACTGATGATATATTTAGGTTAGGGCAACAAACACATGACCCTCAGAACCCTACTAATAACGAAAACCAGCCCGATATTAATTCCAACACCTCTGAAAGAACTTTAAGTGCAAACGAAAGTACTTTATCAGCACCGACTGACACACAATCAAAATCTAGTACAGATACTGCCCATTCCGCTGTAGATATGGATACAAATGGCATACCCATTCTGCATGAAGCTATTGATACCAAACCGAACCAAATTCTAGTAAACGCCTGGCTTAAAAATGAACTTTTAGTTAAAATAGAATCACACCCAAAACAGAAAATCCTTAAGGTTTTCCTACCTTTAGACAACACTGAATTAATAAAGAAATTCCTCAAAGATTATATTAGACCCAAAATTAAATATTTTATACACTTTAACAATACCGAACACAGACGCCAATTTTCAGATATAGTCATTGCATTATTCCGAAAGGATACCATACAACTTTACGAATGTACTGAAAGAGTAGTAAACGTAACTGACGAAAAGGAACAGGAAGAAATTGTACTTCGATACCATGAAGGTAAAACATGTCACCGTGGAATTAAAGAAACAATTTCCCATTTAAAGCGGACTTATTTTTGGAATAATATGGAACAAACAGTTACTAGTATAATTAACGCATGCGAAACCTGTAAAAGGATGAAATATGACCGACGTCCTTTCAAACCACAATTACAGCTTACACAGACTCAGACTAAACCCTTTCAAGAATTATTTATGGACCTATATACAATAGAAGGCAAATACTACTTAACTATCATAGATGCTTTTAGCAAATTAGCGCAAGCTTTTGAAATTCCCGATAGGTCTACCCCTGAAGTAGTTCGTGCCCTAATAAAGTATTTTTCATTTTATGGTATTCCCACTAAAATCAGTTCAGACCCTGGCTCCGAATTCAATAACAGACTTATGAGCGAAATGCTTTCATTTTATAAAATAGACATTCACATTGGAACCCCTAATAACCCGAACTCTATGGGAATGATAGAACGCTTCCATTCCACAATCGCAGAAATATATAGACTTGCAAAGTATGAAAGGAAACAAACAGATGCCGCTTCCGTAATGACGTATTCAATATTGGCCTATAATCAAACTATTCATTCAGTAACAGGACTCACACCGTTCGAAGTTGTCTTTGGACATACCGAAAGTAAAAACCAGTTTAACGCAGATTTTGATAAAGAATATACCCAGCAGTTAGTTAAAGACCATTGTAAAAGAACAAAATACCTATATAAATATTTGACAGATAAAATGTTAGCTAGAAAAGAGAGGGTTCAACAAGATAGGCAAGGAGAAACTAATTTCGACTTAGATGACAATGACGATATTTTCATTAGAGGCGTAAATAGACGACGTGCCAAGGACAAACCTAGGTATCAAAAGGCCAAGGCTAAGGGCAAGGTCCACAGAAATATAATCCCAGTTGAAACAAACGCGAGAGAAACCAGAGTCCCAATTAAAGATGTGCGACGTCCTCCACAGGTTCGTCCTGCTGCTGACCCAGGCAGTACTGACCCGGGCCCTTCAACTTGATAAAATTGAGAAGAACCCCGGCGTTTTTCCAATAAGAGAGGGTACCGCTCTTGTTAGTTATAATAAGTGGCTAGTTATTAAGATATTAGATATTAAACTTATTAAGCAAGACCTAGATTTAAATATACATAGATATAAGGAACTGGATAGGTTGGTTGGTTCATTTTCTACTATTAATACATCGTAATTAATATACTGGGATGACGTAAAGCGACAAGTAAATCACATGTTAGATATCACAGTGGAAAAATACATTCAATTAGTTCCCAATAGCAGGCAAAAGAGAGGACTTATCAATCCTCTAGGATCTTTAATTAAACTTATCACTGGAAATTTGGATCACGACGATGCTATTAAATATAATAATCTTATAAATGAAGTCAAAACCCGACAGCATTCTGTAGAAAAGAAAACAACACTCATATCCGAAATGGTGAGACTTTTTACAAATACTACTGTAAATATAACTGACAATCTCATACAATTGAATACAGCCATAAATAAAGTTAATAATGACATAACCGAAATTTCAATAATATCTCATGTCAATCAGATAATACAGGCTTATAACTTGTTCTTTCATAATTTCCAACTGATATATTCTAAATTGAATGAGATTGAAACTGTACTCGCATTTAGTAAAATAGGTATATTGCATCAATCTATTGTTAACACTAATGAACTTGTAAAAGCATTTAAGCTCATAGAAAGAACAGATAAACTTAATTTTCCATCAAATCCTGAAAACATTGTAAAAATTGAACAGACAATTACATTGAAATCATACTTTAAGAATTCTGAAATAATGTTCATCATGGAAATACCATTAGTTAAGAGAGAAACTTACTTTTACTATAAAATTGTTCCCTTACCTATTACCGAACCTGAAACAAACCTCACCCTAATTATTTTACCTAAATATCCTTACCTTATTGTGAAGGGGTTGAATGCTAGCTCGCTCTCCACCCCATGTAAGCTCATCGAAGACGAAACATTTCTGTGTGATGAAATGCAATTAACAGTACCCATCAAAGACACCTGCATTCTCGAACTCATGCGATACTCAAGTAATGCTCCGTGTATGCAAATCCCGATAGAAGTGGAAAATGTGAAGATAGAGTTTTTACAGAAAAACAGATGGATTTTATATACCAAGGCAACTACGGATCTTGAGAGAACGTGTGCTAACGAAATCCTTCATTACACACTTTTAGGCACATACCTGCTTACAATTGACGATAATTGCGAATATAAAATTGGACAACATTATCTGAGAGAACAAACCATAAATGGAGAGAAAATCATATACCAAAAACTACCTTTGGTAAAGTTTCCTGAAAATCTGAAAACCGACATAAGACGGAGCGCTGATCCAGTACAACTGAAAGGAGTTGAGCTGACCGACCTGAAAGTGTTATCGTATGCACTGAAAAATAGTGAAGTGGAAAGTGGAAGTGTAGTGAATACGGAAAGCGTTAGCATAGGAACCATTGTTTTATATGTAATCTTAATTATAGGTTTTCTTTCATTCTTTTCGTATAAATATACACTTTTGGTATGCAAATCTTGCAAAAATCAAAATAATCCTCCGAATAACGGTTCTTCGGATAATTTCGAACTAAAGGAGGGAGGAGTTACAGAGTCCGGTATGTATAGAGACGGCATACTTAGCATTAATGCGGGTGCGTCCAAAAGTGCATAGTTTGCGTCTGGCGTAGATAAGCTTTAGAACCTAAGAACATTTTAATTAAATAAAGACAGTCTAATATCGACCACCGTACGAATAACTTGTATTTTTATTATAAGTTTAGTTTTTAAAAAGTAGTTTTCCCTCCGGCGCGATTTGACTAGGTACTACTAAAATAGAAAATATTATGTAGCCACGTCAAATTAGAAAGAAAGGTAGTCGTATTACATAGACATAAAACACTATTTCCATTTCAAAGCTTATATTTGAAATGTCTATATAACATACAAAATATAATACAACTGCAGTCTATGCAAGCGTCTTGCACATGTATTCTGGGTTCTCCAAAAGAAATGCTGCACTGGTGTACATACAATATACAAATAATAAATATAAATAATAGACAGATTTATACTGGAAATCGTGAACAACCATCTCGCCAGGCACACATACCCGAAGAAAGTAAATCAGAATAGAGTTAGATTTTCGAATTTGTTTAACATAGATCGATTGATTCTGAAATAGGATTTGTTAAGTACGTGCTAGGATAGATTTTTCAAGTTTCTGTAATACAAATAGCTTCATTTCTCAAAAATTTTAAGTCCCAGCACAGGATTTTGTATCTTAAAACAGCAAATTTCAGAATGTCTACAACAAGATTTTAAAATAGATAATAAACCCCAAAAAATTAATATATTCATAGTTTAAGTTTTATAAGTACTTAGTTAAATATTATATTTGTAGTTGTATATTTGAAGACCACATTTTGTGAATTGATTTTATTCCTTTCGACGTATAAGACCACAAACGCGAAATACCAACCCGAGGTTTTTTGGCGTTTTGCGGATTTATAAAAATGATAACGCTAAATACCAACTACGTAAAATGCCACAAACGCAAAACACCAACCGGACGTTTTGTGGTGTTTTGAGGCCTTATTAACTTTTTGGTGTGGATACACACCTAGGTATTATTATTTATTTCGTATTTATTCAAAAAGTATAGATATGGTATTATTATTCTTTTTGTTTCTTGTCTCATAGAGTCTCGGGCTCATACGTCCCGGTCTTTTGAAAGGCTTGCTTGGGGATATGGATCCAACACGTAGAGGCCCCTTGGAGAAGTTGGCTGTGGCTGTAGCCCTGCTGGGACCCATTCCTGATCATATCAATAAGATGATACATCCATGAACGGGTCCCAGCAGGTGATTGAACTATTGCGTTGATATGGAAAAGAAAAAACCGGGTTATTAAAATGGCGTATGGGTAGACTCTTTATTTGGGCTATTGCAATAGTAAAATGTCACCCGCCGTAACCATCAGTGCGACTATTACCTATGGTGGGTGGTGACTCGCCCTTCAGTAGGTGGGCCCCGTAATGCCATCGTGCCGATGGCCGGAAGCAACACGAGCGTGAGGGTGAGGGGGTGTCGAGAGGTGTGCTGCGCTTTCTCCGAAGTTACGATGCTCTTTAACACTTCCACCCCTGGAGCATATAGCTCTAACGCTTCTCTCTGGGCGGCCAATGAAGGCAAGCCAGAGCTGAGAGTCCTACGGGTTCTCTTGGGTTTCCACTCCGGCCGATGAAGGCACACCGGAGACGGGGACCCTGACCGACTCTCTGGAGATCTCGGGTCCGTGGGATCGTCACTCCTCAACAGCTCGCCACAAGCTGCCCTGCGGGCTTATTATTGTTATAGTATTATTTTTCATATATATGGTATTTAGCGTGATTGGTATTTTGCTTAAATTCATGTTAGCGTTATGCGTAGTTGGTGTTTTGCGTAGTTGGTATTTTGCTAAAGTGGTTTTTTGCGTAGAGTTGGTATTTCGCGTTTGTGGTCTTATGCGTCGAAAGGATTTTATTCACAATAAATACATTTATAAGTATATAGACATCGGACGTCGGCACGGACGAACGGCATTGTTTTTTTCGTCATCATTAAATACGTAAATATTAGTGACTCTTTCCATGTTTTCTGGAGTAAATTGGGTTTTATACTTAATTATTGATCAAATACCTATCCAGTTATTACTAGAAAATGCATGATAATGACAATTAATTTAGTTAAATGTATGAGCTTGTAATATATGGAACACTACACATTTTATTTTATTTATAAATTTAGTCATTTAATGCTCGGGACAGTTGACCACAATAACCGTTAAGGCAGTTTGGAATGAAATACATGAATGAGTATGAGTATGGATTGTATTTTCATGTTTATATCGGCTCCATAGCTCTCTAAAGTCCTACCGTGCTATCAGAAGTCCACATACCTATTCATAAAGTCCGTCCATGAAACAGAAATTGTGGCAGCTTGTGAAAAATAATATTGTTAAATGAGTGGGTCCCCCCCTATATACCTATGAATTCACAACTCATGTACCTCGATGAATATTCAAGTTGCTGCGCCTACGACATCGACCGATTTGCATACTAACCATATCAATTGGAGGAAACCCGGTAACGTCAGAAATCTATCTACACGTCTGTCAGACTGGAAGGAATCCCTTACTGGAATAGGTTTACCCTTGTACAACATCTGTCTATGTTATTGTTAGATTTTTAATATGCAACATACATATATATGTTACATACGTTATATCTTGGAAAACCGACAGGTTGTCGTCTGGTAGGCTGTCCCAGTAACCTTGCCATGAGTTAAGACTGCACCGAGCGAAATGTGAAAAAATAGGCAGTTGCCGTTAAGTAGATAACGTTAACACTAATTGTTTAATCAATTTCTTAACTATATATTTAGCATTTCGAGGAATGTGTTAACAACTTCTCCGTGGAAAAATTATAAGATTATTAATATTATACCCTAGAGAACTAAGTAAAGTTGGACGAAAATTGTAAACTCGTAAGCAGGCGTTAAATGTTTTTTTATACTTCTAATCTATTCTGATTTTCAGTTCAAAAAAAAGATGAATGTTTACATTACAATTTGTCCGCATCAAATATTTCAATTATTGTTTGGTATTAAAGTTCCAGATTTATCAAAAAGTGCTTTTAATTCTCTATACATTTTTACTATGGCGGCCGCGCGCCGATTTAAATACGCATTCCCCGCGCTCTATGGTTCAGTCGCAAACGCTTGGCGCCCTCTTAACGTGACCGTACACGCTAAACGACAGCGTAAACAGTTGATATGGAGAATAGAGAGCGGTTACTTTGTAGAACTACAATTCTCCATACAAATCGTGTACGCTGTCGCTACCGAGTACGGTCACTGTAAACTCATGGTAAGGGTGGGCAGATGTAGTCGAAGATTTGCGAGCTCCAAGCCGTCGATTGGTGAGAAACAGGACAAGACCGAGGCCGGTGTCGGACACTGACTTACAGTCCGACCAAAAAGAGTAGAAATTAAAAAGTGGCAATACTGTAGTGTCCTCCCTTTCTAATCAATATAAGAAAACGGGGACGACACTACAGTATTGCCACTTTTTGATTTCTACTCTTTTTGGTCGCACTGTACATAGGGCACTTTGGCGGACTATAATTTCGCGGGATTTGCGTAACGTCGCGGTAGGTATAGGTAGTCAAAGCACTACTCCGGATAAGTAGAGGTCGCGGGTTCGATCCACACCTGCATTGTAGTGGATGTATGTACAAAATAGTATTTATATTTAGCATATGTATAAATATTCTTTAGATACATATCAAATATTACTACCTATTAATTCAATATTCATTGGTTTCTTCTTTGATGCCTATAAACGAGTACTCGTTAATTAAGACGTAGTTTACGTAAACGCAAAATTTGTTGGCCAGGAAATCTAAGTGACAGTTCATTAAAGCCTGATTCGCTAGCTGGTCTCCAACGTTTCAATTTTGCTTGATTACTCGCAACTGAAACGAAATTAGAACTACCGTCAGACATGGCCCCAGGAAGATAGGATTGCGGAGTGGCTTCGAAGTTACTGCAAAGTTGTAATTAGCAGTTTAATATCAGAATTATTCATCAGATCTTGCTATAGTTCGCAAATTGGGCAGGAACAGTAACCCGGTTCATGGGTCCCACCGGTAGCCTAAAATACACGCATCTACCTATGCGCCCTGTTACTACGTTTCAAGTAAGTGCGTCGCACTTTACACAAATAACAAATAAAATACAGTTCACAGGTGGCTTTTGCGATAATCAAGTTAGTTTTTGTAAATGTAATTTTGCAGATCACAGTGCTATGATTTAATAACTGTAATACTGTGTAACTAATTTGAATAAATAAGTAAAAAGAAATCAAAAAAATAACGATTTGCAGGTTTTTTTTATGAAATAGGTGGCAAATGAGCGGGCGGACGGATACCTGCAACACCATGACCTCGTGATTATCTTGTGGATTATTATCATAAGTTGCTCAATTATCGGCAATTCCGGCGAAGACGCAGATAATAATAGTTATAATTATAATACATTAAATCCAAAAGATATAGAGAATAACATCCAAAAGTATGTCGCTTGGTTTGTTCTAGCAAGTCGATTAAATAACTTGCAGAAAACCTCTTTTTAAAACCATGCTCTAAAAGCCTTTAAAAGAGTTAAACAATAGCATCATACGTGACACGATAAATGGGGGAGTGTGACTGACGCGATGGCGGGACAAGAAAAGAGCGCTTTAGTAGGTGTGTATGGTGAGACGACACGATAACGTCTTCAAAACAGAAAATACCGCCTGAGAATTGTATTTTATTGATTGATCTGTTCAAAATCCTCGGTGCCAACTATTACAGTTTCGCAGGGCTTTTGATAATTTGTAATGCTTTTTGTCAAACTAATAAATAATAATTAGCACGACTCGCGCAGAGTGAGACACAATTATATAACAAACACTAAACAAATAAAACTAGACTTCAAAATAAACCTTAAAGTAAAAATTCAAAATTTAAAGATAATAATATTTGGCCCAAATCGCCGTTTCATGAAGGCTTGCAACATTGGCACGTTGTATGGAAATACAGATCCATGCTATCAGTTCTAGATATTATTATCCTGTGGTTGGTAATTGTAAAAGCCTCAAAGCACAAGCACGGAACATCCCTCACGCACCACTCAGCTGTGTCTGGAAGATTAATAAGGGTGTTCAGATGCCTTTCGTTGTTTGTCGCTTTTTCCGCAACGACTTGTGATTACTCTGTTTACTTCTGTGATTAATTACGCCTGTGGAACTGTCAAATGTGCCACCATTCCGTGGGCTGACAACATGTTTCTACACGAGACTGAACTTTTACTTGAGTATGTTTCTTCGTAAAGAAAACAAAAGGTACTGCAGTATGGTTTTGTACCTCATTATCGGCCGTCATAAAAGAAAAGCGTGTAAAGTACTGTTTTCTTTAATGAGATCGTACACAAAACCAACCGAAAGACTTTACCGTCTGTGGTTTGCGTTTGCCAATACAATACTTAGTTAAGAATAATTATTTTTCTTTTTTTAGCCTTTACATGGGAAATATGACTAAAAAATAACGTAACTAAAACTTATTTATATATTTAAACTTTATTGCACAGATCAAACTAGTACAAATGGCGGACTTAAGGCATTCTCTACCAGTCAACCATAAGGCTAAACAGAAACATTGAGTTGGTGCAGAGTCTATAACGTTCGGAGACAATATAAAAAAAAACAAATTTAGTAATAAATACCTAATACCTAAACTTGTCTTTGATGGTGCTATTGTAAAGGTCTACCTACCTTTTTATTAACTTTTATTTGTTTAAAACCTCAATATAATTATGACTTAAGCTGGATTTAAACAAACTCTTATTCCAATTCTTAACATTTACTAACGGATAGAAAAGTCAAAACCCCATATCAGTTTGAGATTAAGCGTTATTCTTGGAATAAAGGTTTGGTTAAACCCAGCCTTATTGTCTATGGTGGAACGGTGGGAAACTGCTACTGTCGCTGAAAAAAAAACTAGTACCCTGGTCTCTTGCGACATGCTTGTATGAGCGTTGGATAAATAGAGCTCGTGGGTTCGATCCCAAACTGCATTGTAGTGGATCGCGTAAAAAAATTATTTATATCCTTTAGACACATATCAAATAATACCTACCTATTAATTCAATATTCATAAATTCGTAATCATAGGTTTCATTCATGCTTGTATGAGCGTTGGAAGAGAAAAGTTATGATTCCTCTAAAGCT
This sequence comes from Apotomis capreana, assembly GCA_947623375.1. Taxonomy (NCBI): domain Eukaryota; kingdom Metazoa; phylum Arthropoda; class Insecta; order Lepidoptera; family Tortricidae; genus Apotomis; species Apotomis capreana. Next base: position 18,930,484 of record OX392506.1, on the reverse strand, counting down.
GTTTTGCAATAATAAGTTTGTTAACACGTATTATATCTGTATTATAGATTATATCTGTATTATAGATTCTACCAATATCACTAAGTCTGAAAATTCTGAAGTACGCGTTTGTGTTTTTGTACTATTTTTAACCTATGTAACTGTAGCGCAAGTTACTATTTCGTCGACATCGTTGCAATGGACAACACTTCCCCCCTCCATACCTTGGACAACGCTTTAAAATCATGATTTTCTTCATGTTTTCTGTGGGTAAAATTCATCAAAGTGTCATTTTTGTAGTAGCCCATTTATTTTATGGACTATCTCCTTAGCACATTATTGCATTAGTAGCATATTTAATAAAGTTTTCTTAACAAAACACGATCACTAGGTATCTTCTCTTGCACAGCGGAACAGAATAACAACCACGAAAAAGTTGATTGACCGAACAACACACTAATATTATTATAACGATGAAAGCTACGCTTAAACTTTATTACCTTCTCAAATGAGATTCACGAAGCCCAATCTTCATTACGCATATTTCTGTGAAGTAGGTACCTTATCGCAGTATCAAGGGATAGTGGAAAGAGGATAAAGAGGGAAGGGAAGAGGGATTACTGTGAAATTGGGCCGCGGGACCGGGACTCAACAGGTTCGTTAGTAAGCAGTCGGTACGGGTTTGTGTTTATGAAATTAAATAAGCCAGTTACCTCTAACTGACGACGCGTTTGGCTCGGTTTTTAGACACCTGCCTACTGAGCCGGCGGTCCCGGGTTCGAATCCCGGCCAGGGCAAATATTTGTGTGATGAACTCGAATATTTGTGCTTGGGATGACCCAAGCCATGAGGCTGTTCTATGTATTTAAGTATATATTTATCTATATAAGTACGTATATCGTCATCACCTATAACACAAGCCTTCTTGAGCTTAATTTGGGACTAGATCGATTTGTGTGAGCTTGTCCGATATTTATTTATTATAACTATTCTGAATGGAGCGTGAAGCTTTGTTAAATAACATTATGGCATTTTTGATTGAGACCAAACGTAGGATATTTGAGTGTGTGCATTTTGTGTTGTCATATAGAAGCATATACTCGTACTCGTATCTTCTTTAAACTTATCAATTTTTTAATGTCACATAATGTACCATGGTAAATTGTTATTAATATCAAAATAAGTTTTCATTAAAAACGGTAGACGGGCTTTTAATAATTGCCCACTGCACTTTATATGCCGACGTTCTTTTCTCGACAAGACAAATCAAATGAACCCAAACATGATGGGACATCAGACCGGCTCTACCAGCGGTGGCAAATTTAAACCCAATTCATCGACAGAAAGTGGATTAAAATAGCTTCTAACACATTTACATACTCTATGTAGGTACATACATAGGTACATTCATACATACCTACATACATTAATTCATTCATACATGCATACCTAAAAACATTGAAACTTTAATAAGCACATGTAAAAAACACTTCAGTACAAAACATATTATCTTACATCGTTTATAAATGACGGAGTTCTACGGCGACTTGAGAACCTCCCACTTTTTGAAGTCAGTTCAAAAGTCTACTTGTAGGTAGGTCCATGATAGAGTTGAGATAATGCTTAATTGGGGATAACGCAATGATTTTTAGAATAAGCCCGTAGAATGAATAAAGTCCGTAGTAGACATAAGCTGAATAAACATAATAATGTTTCTGCCAAGTCAGGAAAAGCGTATCCAATGAAAATGTTATTTCATAATCTTTTATGAAAGGCAATATTACTGCAGAATTAGAAATTCAGAGAATCTGCTGACACCCACATCTTTCGGAGACGTTTTGACAAGGATAAGAACGTATTCATTAGTCATTTCACTCGAAAAATTCTTGCGAAGATTACAACCTTTTTAATATATTTACTTAGTAGGTATGTTTTTCCCTTCGTGTGCTAATTTTCATTGTTTCGTATCCAAAGTCTGTCTATCTGTCCGTCTTTCACAGGGCTGTATCTTTTCAACCGTAATGGGAACTTAGCATTTTCGCAAATGTTCTCGCCATTACTAAGCCCTCTCTCACTAAGTATTCTTAGAAGCGGCAGCGCGGGTATCTTTCGAATCACTTATTTTTTTACACCGGCAGAAAACTCATTTCCTTAAATGTCTATGCTTTTTTTATTCAGGGTGGGAATGAGTAAAGCAACAGGTAAAGATTTTAGAAACTACTGGTCCTATTTTCACCAATCATAGCTAAGCACTATCTCGACGAGAAAGTCTTTCGATTTAAAAAGACCGCACTCAAATAGGTCCATCTGTTAAGGAGCTACGATGCCACAAACAGACACACAGATACACATGTTAAACTTATAACACCCCTCTTTTTTCGTCAGGGGTTAATAATGACAATGATATGAGACTTTTCTTCCTGACAGCCGATAGTCTCAATCCATAGCCCAATTAATTACCCAGTCCTCCATTTCATACCCATAGCCCAATTTGTATTTAGATTCCATAGATCCATAAATAGTTTTGCACCAAGCGGGTGCTGTCTCTGTGTGCGTCCCATGACGCGGATAGGGACAGCATCCGCTCGACGTACACATTAAATTGTCGAAAGGGCCTCTACGCGTTGGCTTCGGCTCTGCGCACGCCTCTCAAAGGTCCGGGACACTATTGTCCCGTAAGCGGGAGCGACATACAATGATACAATTTGAAATAGGCGTCGAAAGTGAAATTGTATTTTATAGAATGGCCCGATGTTTTCATTCACAGCCGCAAGGGTGTGGAAAAGCTGTAATTATTCAGTGTTCGTTCGGCATGCGCCCTTAAAGGCGGTACTCACAGGGATGATTAAGCTGTATAGAAGAAAATATTGAATAGAAAAAATGGCTTTTTATTTTACGGAAAAAGGATTTACGTTTGACTTTGGCCCAATTGGTTTTGGTTTTTGTTTTGGTTGGTTTGTTACATAAGTAATGGAAAATGAGAATTATTGACAGGTTTTATGACGGAGATGATTCCTGCCTCCCATACAACAAACGTGATCGGTTGTGTTAACTTTGCGCTTCATTTTGTATACGGCGCCATACATACCAGGCGCAAACTTAACATAACCCGGTCTGTTAAGGCGGGAAGTGTTTGTACGGAACCCTCGGTGCGCCAGTCCGACTCACACTTGGCCGGTTTTTTCTTTAGCCCTTGATTTCGTGTTCTTGTCACATCCTGTCAATCCGTTTGACGGCCTTTGATCTGAAACACCGTCTACACAAAGTAGGTACCACGTGTCTAATAATACTGGGAACGAACTAGTTATACTTTCCATTGTAACTAGGAGAAGTCTTTGTTCGCTGAGGAGGTAAACGGCAATTTAATCTGAAAGCTTGAACGTTCCGAAAAACAGCCAAAAATTTATTCGAAACCATGGTTAAAACGTCCGAACCGTGTTAGTACACGTATAGAAATTTAGAGGTTTAAAAACAACAAGCGTACTTACCGAGCATTAGCTCTAAGAATTTATTTTCATTGAAGAACTTATTTTCATTAATTATTTGAGCGTTTTAACCGTCTTATTACTCTGTCCCCGTGCCACTTTAGGTCTTGTAGAAGTCGTGGTTTTCTTCACAATATTGTCAAAATTATAGCGATTGCTTTTATGAATCAACAATAACATAGTAATAGGAAGGTTTAAACGCTAAAATAATCAACCTGAAGTCGTGTTTAGCCTTGTTTGCCTTTGTATTTCTTGGCGACCACCCCTTAGAGGAATATTCGCGGAGGTTTTAATTAACTCGGAATTCGTATCGCCTGCGCTGGCTGTGTACACTCGTTACTTGAGTTTGGTGACGAATGAACGCAAATTTACCAATGCGAGCCAATACCGCAGCGCATTATTCAATATAATTAAATATTATGCTCAGGAAGTTTATACGGATATTTAGCAGTTTTTTTTTTAATATATAAAGTACCTATTTTTTCATCATTTACTCTATATTTCAAAAAATAACAAAACGGAATATTATTTTTAAGTAAGTTCTATTGATTAATACTTAACACATAACTGTGTTTTTTTTAATAATACACTTTTTTATTTAAAATATTGTGATTTGAATAATTAACATTGTTCCTACAAAATGCACTTTATCACGAAACTAAAATCTAGGAGACGGTATCGTTTCTTATTTTATGAATAAATTAAGGACTTCCATAATAATAATATAAAATTGCGGATAAAGTAATAAAATGCTTAAAACGCTCAAATAATTACCGTTATATGAAACAAAATACATCGTATATGCGGTGTTTCTCCTGAAATCATGAGTCCCTTCAGAAAATAGATTTCATTATAATTTTATAATAGTTTAGATACCACACATCACCGTAACCTTATATAATCGTATGGCAGGGTTATACAGCGACTACAGCTTATAAATTAAGTTTGAGACTCATTAGCCTCGTCGTTGAGGTCGATCAGGTCATCGGCAGAGCCTCCAGTGTAGCGAGTTAGAGGACACTTTTTGATAATGTGCTGAATGGATTGCACTTCAGCACCGCAGTCGCAAACAGGAGAGGCAGCACAACCGCAGCGATGCCTGTATTGAGCACAGCGGCCGTGGCCAGGACGGAGCCTCTTAAGTGTGCACCAATTGCGTCTTGTGAGTTCGACTCAAACTTCATACCCGGGACTACCGTAAACTTTATGAACTCTAATATAACGTGAACCAGCAATTTAATAACGTAGTAGACCAATATGTGCGTGCGCCACAGTGCAGCGGAACGGAAGCCACGAGCCGAAGATTAAAGAAGATTACAGCCCACAAAGGAACGCACACAAGCCGTAATAACTGAATAAATCCTCGGTTAAATCACCCCAGAACCTGGAGATCGCTTCTTAAGAAATAATACTGAAATTAGTGCCAAAAAACTCGGACACAGAATAAAAGACTCGCTTTACGAGTAGATCGTCTCAAAAGCAGCCTAAGAATTTAGTTTCAGTAGATCAGGGTAAGATGGCCAAATTCCAGCTTAAACGTGTGTATTATTTATTAAGTGTTTAAATACTATTAAGAGTAATTCAAAATAAACTTTTATATATTATCTTATTAAACTTTGGGAAGCAATATTTGGCAAAAAGCTAGTAATCAATTATGCTATGGGATACACTCTTTTTCACCAATTTATTTAGTTTAAGTTATTAGATGACAACAAAATAAACATACCTAATGGTGTTAACTCCAACATTCCAATATAGTTTACTGGCAATTTACCCGTTTAAATAAAACGAAATTTATAATCAAACCACATTACTTTCAATAAGAATCAACCTACAATTTGAACCGGACCATGTTAACCTCCTACGTGCCCATGTAACTTCATTATTCAGCCTACACACGCTGAAAAACACTCCTGAAATCGGCATGTTTTGAATAAACAGAAAACGCGCTGAAAAGGCCAAAACACAATTACAAGACACGACATCGCATCGTCGTACGACACAACGTCGTGTCGTGGAAATGCATAAATCCAAAATGAACTTTATTTTCATGTGACAAGATACAAAATTTAAATTCATTTTACAATCTCACGACGTCGCATCGTGGCACGGCGTCGCGTCGTACCACGATGCGATGTCGTATCTCGTATTTGTGTTTTGGCTCAAAGTCAGTCCCACACCTTTGCAGAATCCTTCATCTCAATAAAAACGGGACTTAATATTGTTTATGAATTGCGTTGCTTATTATCCGTAATGTACGATTCCCACTGATCGGGCGGAGTCGGCGCGCACTCAAGCGCATCTAAATAGTTGCCAAATGAATGTAAAGCTTCTTTACGACAGTCAGATCCCATATTCGAATGTTATTGGTGCCGCTGCCGGCCGATCTGCCGCTTGCGGACGCGGGCGGAGGTGCTCAGCTGTCGTCGCGCGTAAGCGGCTCCGTTCAGTTACCGCCGCGCGCCATCGGCTACGTTCAGTTACCGCCGCGCGCCATCGGCTCCGTTCGGTTACCAACGCACGCCATCGGCTCCGCTCGCACGTCCGTCGCCCTAGAATTTAATCGCTCGGACGGACGCAGTCGGCTGCCGCCGGGCGCACCAGCGTCCGCTGGAACGTGGTGGCACTTGGCAGCCGAACCCGCCCGACCTGGTCACTGGACGCGCTTGGCCGCTGCCGGCTGCCAGAGCGCCTGTTGCGACGCGGCGGCAGCCGACCCGGCCCGGCCCGTTCTATGTGAATCGTACATAGTTAAGGCATTCCAAGACTACGACCGTGATGAGGCGGTCGACACATCGAAAAAGACAAGCAAGCCACATTTACAAAGCCTGTGTTTTATTGTGATGTGAGGAGATCGTTTTAGTTTGAATCAAGATAAAAAAAAAGAGTTTAAACTTAAAATCAAGTTTTCGAGCTCACGGCATAACGTCTCGCACCACGATGTAGTGCCGTGAGTTTTTGCGATTATCAACGTTTTTTCCAAGGCCCACAACTTAAAGAGTCTTATGCAATTAAATTTTTTCTAGACCTAACCATTTTAGGAAGGAACTCAAAATAACAGTATTCACACATTTAGAGAGATAAGTGCTTAAATACATTATTGCTCTGCCAACTTAGCTACAAAGATGTTTGGCTTCAGTTAACGAAGTTTCTACTTTCGCACACTCGAATGGAAATTTAGCTATTGTAGTACCGTATTGTTATCGCGAAATTATAAATGATTCAGTGTTGTTGTTTACAAGGATATTTAGAAGCCTATTAACTAACTAACTGAACTGAAATTTAAAACGTTACCCAACTATTTATGTGTATAATTGTCGGCGAATCACATTTTCGTTATTAGAATTTTGCCAACCATATGACCTACATTTGCTTGGATTATAATAACAGTTCCATTACACTTAATTCATAAAATATGAAATTATTCTTGTATTTGCCTCAATCACGTAACAACGGTGGAAGTGATCAACTGTTTAATTTTATTCCATCGATTAGTTACGTACATGTTTCCACGAATTTTTGAGTAGCTATCACTCGTCTGGGGGCCTATGATGGTTGCGTTTATCACGTGATAAATAAATGACAAAGCATATGTCATTCTCATTCACATTTTGTCAAAACGTGACGGATGAAATATTTTTTATGAAAGCAGTAGGTAACGTCTGCTAACGTACACCAAATGTTTACAATGAGGCGAAAAATTGAAAAATGTAATGGTTCGGACAGGATTTGAACCTGCGTTTCCAACAACTTGCCGGGTCAACACGGGCGCCCTACCAACTGGACCACCGAACCAGATGTCAGAGCCATTGAATCTTTCAACCAGTTGCTTCAACATGCCTTAGGGTGGCATCGTAGCGGCGCCTCTACCGTAAAGATTTAGACTTTATCGTCGCACCATTGTCTCAAATTTGTTGAGAATCGATAGTAACGATGTGCTACACCCGAATTAATTATTTTTATTCAAGCAGTAACGTCTTCGCCCGGAAAGCCGTTGGAAAAGCAGGTTCGAATCCTGTCCGAACCATTAAATTTTTACATTTTTCGCTTCATTGTAAACACGTGACGGATGCTCTATCACTTATTTATCGCGTGATAAAAAGAAAACATCACAGGCCCGCTGATCACTTCATCATAACTAATGCTACGGGTATAATATACATAAAATGTAGGTACGTTATAAGCACCTATTCATTGAATTTATCTTTTGAAATTACATTAAGCGCGCGCGAACCGTCCTAATCCTCATACATTGAATCGTCCATGAGGTAGACCGAAGCCCGAGTTATTCACAGACCTCATTACAATTTCCTTGCCCTCTGCAGCCTCTGAAGCCTAAGCATTATCAAGACGAATGCCTTCATAAATCGCTCATATCTAAGCAAAGGGCTATCGTCGCGGCTTAACACAAAATTCACCCCCTGTAAAACTAACCTCTTTAACCCTCACCTCAATTAGCTAAAAACTGAACCTAAGCCCCTAGCTATATGGTTATTTTTTCAACTACCCAATGAAATGGAGTACGATATTGCGAAGACAATCGGTTAAAATATCTGTTCTAATCTCTGGAAGGCCCCATTCGCAGAACTTGTTTGGTTGAATTCGGAAAGATGTCGTGTAGGTATGGGAAGGTAAACATAGGTAAACATCTATTCAATGGCAACCGAGTACTTCTCGCTTCTAACTTCGACTCTTTTCATACTTTACTGGATTAAACTTTATGCCTAGAAACGTACCTACGCTACGTTTATTTTTCGCAAAATACACTGACTTTATCCGAACCGACTTGAACCGGTTTGTGTATTGAACACAAAACTAATACAAGAGATGTTAGATAAAGTGAACTGGAGCGAATACCATAGTGTTAGTTGTCCTATACTGTTATATAAAAAACTACTTAATGAGCTGAACTTTATATACGAAAAAGCGAAAACACCTGTCTACTGTAAACAAAAAAGAAAGACAGAACCGTGGATGAATAAAACTGTCACAAATATGATTGAGAGGAGGGATGAACTATTTAGACTATGGAAAAGTAATCCGAGCAATGTTACCAACAGATTAAGTTATACAAAGTTTAGAAATATTACGAATAAATACATATACATGTCAAAGCAAAAATATAAGAAAAATGAATTAATAAAATGTGAAAATAATGTAAGAAAAATATGGGCCACTTTAAACAGCTGGTTGGGGGCGGCTAAGCCCACTGTGGACTCGGTTATATTAAAATACATAGGGAAAACGGACTCTGTACAAAATGTATGTACAAAATTTGCCAAAACGTTTACTGAAGAAATATCCAAAATTAAACATAACTGTGACGTGAAGTTCTTGGACCGTCAAACCTATGTCAAGCAATGTAATGTAAGTTTCAGATATCAAAAAGTAAGTAATGTCCAAATCAAAAAAATTATAAACCAAATGAGTAGCAATAAATCGCCGGGTTTTGACGGAATAAGAATACATGAATTAAAGTATAGTCAAAAAGAAATCAGTCACGTTTTGGCGAATTTTGTAAATATGTGTGTAGGAGCGGGGAAGTACCCAGACGAACTGAAAAAATCACTTATACGGCCGATATATAAACAAGGAAACCATTTGGATTATTCTAACTATAGACCGATAGCAATCTTGTCTGTAGTAAATAAAATTGTTGAAAAAGTAATCGTTAACCAAATAAGTGACTTTTTAGAAAAAAACAATGTTATATCGGACGCACAATATGGTTTCAGACGAGGTAGGAGTACTTCCACTGCTCTGGCACAATTTACAGACGAAGTCTACGCTAATTTAGATCAGAAGAGGTATGTGGGGGTATTATTTATTGATTTTAAAAAAGCATTTGACACATTGGACCACGAACAACTACTTCAGGCTATGGACGAATGTGGTGTTCGTGGTCCAATGCTGGAATGGTTCCGCAGCTACTTGTCGAGACGTACACTGCGCGCCGTGGTCGACGGAGTCGGCGGCGGCGAGGCGGAGGTGCTGAGCGGTGTCCCCACCGGCTCCGTGTACGGTCCGGTCGGGTACATAATGCATGTAAACAGCGTGACCAATGTGGTGCGGAACTGTTCCACCTATATGTACGCTGATGACACTTGCCTACTATATGCCGACAAAGATATTGATAATATAGAAAAAAATATACAAGAAGATTTTGAAAACATAATTAAATGGTCGCATGATAATGGAATAATACTAAATATAGAAAAAACTAAATTCATGGTCATAAATTCCCCTTATTTGAAAAGATGTCAAAATAAATCAGTTAGTATAACGGGACATACATATGAATGTTTGCATGGTAATAAAATGAATTGTAAATGTAAAACGTTAGAAATGGTAGGTAAATATAAATATCTTGGGCTAATTATAGACAAAAATATAAACTGGAATTTGCATATAGACACACTGTGTAATAAATTAAGATCGATACTTTATAAAGTTATAAGTTTAAGACATATCGTTAACAATAGAATACTGTGTATGGTGTATCATGCACTGGCAGAAGCCGTGATTGGGTATGGAATGGTAGCTTACGGGCGCACTTTTAAAACATACTTAGATAAGATATTAGAACTTCAAATTAGAATATTAAAAAATGTTGTAGACAGTAAAACAAAAGAAACTTGTAACGGCGACTACATGGTCCTGTTTAAAATCCTGAATATTCTACCAGTGCATGAAAAAGTTAAGTATCTAGTAGCAACTGAACAATTTAAAAATCCTGAATTTAAAACTCCTAGAACATACAGCCGTGAGCTGAGGGCCTCGACGCGACGGCAGTACGTGGAGCCCGAAGCCAATAACTACTACGGACGGCGGACACGCAGTTATTTGGTACCTCGAATATTTAATAAGATTATTCTAGAAAATGAATGTAGCAGTCAAAATGTTTTTAAAGTTAAGTTAAAAAAGTTTCTACTAGATCAGTTAATAATAAATACTTACCCCATAACTATATAGTTATTTTAAAATCTGTATATAGTTTGACCTTTGTAATATTACTAAGGTCAAACTATATATGAGAGAATACTCTAATTATTATATACTTAGTTAGTTAGGTACATTTGTAGACAAACGTAGTTATAAAAGTGAGCGCAGCATTCGCCAATAAACGTATGTTTGGCGATAGTAAGATATATGTACCAAATTAAGCTATGCATGAGATAAATAAAAAAAAAAAAAAAATATCCGTATATTTTTGTAGGAATTTTAGTGTTTGATACTACGATCTCGAACGATTCCAATAAGAATGTGTAGGTGCATAAACATCTATACAAATATAAAATTCTAGATTATGTATTGAACATTATTTTTCTATGGAGTAGGGTTATAATTTCAGGCAAAATCTTAATAGCGTGATGCAGGATCGTCATTTCTTTTGTTTGGGCGCGCAGCGCGTTTCCTTTGTTCTTCCATCACGCCGAAACGGCTGAACAAATTTTAACCAATTTTGGTACAGCTGCCCGCAAACTTATAGAGCATAACCTTGACTGCGCAGTAGCCAATTTACGTACAAATGTACATGCGCAGATCCGCCTTTTTTGTTCCAAAAGTTTGCCGGCAACTATACAGATAGCTGGGAATCCAAAGATGGTTAAAGGATACTTTATATCCATCTACTGTAAAGAAAAAAAAAACAAGTTACAGGCACCATATATTTTATATACCTAGCATGTAGGTATATAAAATTAAAAACAAGGACATGGCTGTGAAGAAACATACTTCAAACATCAAACCATCAATCCCGTGGAGAACCTTTGAAAACGCGTCAAGAAAAAAAACAAAACAATGAAATTTATAAAAGACTATGGGAACAAAGCCGTGATGAGATTTTTTCGAACTTCCCTCATTAAATATTATTATGTGTACAAAATGTCGCAACCCAGAGTTGTTAGAAGCGCTAAAATTCGGGTACTTTTAGGGTTCCGCCACACCGTACAGCCAAGGCATGTCTTGACTTAATTTTGAGAAGCGACTGTTTTTTTAGAAAAATCTTCCCACCATCCATCATCATCACTTATTTTCGATTTTATCTGAAAATGGTCTGAAACCAGTAAAATTGCTTTTTGAAATTATGTCTCAGCAGTATTGGCAGTATGCAGTTTTCACTTATGTGTTGGTATTTAAGTAATGCACTAGAGTACCTAAACGTTAAGTTATAAAATACATTTTTTAAGTGAAAGTATAGCATATATAGTATAAATATAAATAATAAATGAATAGATATAGACCCAATAAATACAATACACATTACATACAAATGGATAATAGGACCTGTTATCACGATCTTGATTTTCTAGAATTAATATTACCTTAAAAATATTGTGACCATTAAAAATTTTCATGATTTCAAGCACTGGACGTTTTTCAGCTGATGATTTCGAGCGAAAAATCACGAGTTCGTTCTTTTCCGAACTTCAGAGATTATTCGGAAGTGCGAAAATAGAATTTTGTTTTTTGTCACAAAGTCCCATTCGTGTTACGTTGTATTTAAATAAACGGGACGGTGCGATACGAACTTCTAATTTCGAAATACAGAGTATTCCCACAGAAACCCCCATTGCGATCGCTTGACTCGCTGCTATCCAGTTTTTCTTTTATGAAATTAAATTATACGAGCCGACTCGAGCATGCACGGACTTCCAACGGCAATTTTGTTCCAAGCAATTACGATGTTTCACGCAGTTTAATGAACCGAACCTTTGCAAGTCATTTTCTCGGCATTTCATATAAAAATAATACATTTAAAATTTACGTATGTGTGTGCGTTGTTTAAAACTAAATTAAATGTTGTGCTCATTATAGTACATTTTATACTTATTATTATGAATTACTACTGTAATGACTTTTCAGTAACCAGTATTTTATTATCAGTGCTTATGATACTCGGGGTAAATGTATCTTAACCACTTGTTAGTGTAAACGAAACCAAGGCAAAATATAATTAGCGAGTGTACTTTGAGATAAAGCCAAATAAGCGATTTCTAAGATATGTTTTAGTTATATGGCAGGTAATCGAAAGACATCCTGAAAAAAATATTGTCATGCCTATTATATGACCCAACCTGGTCACGCTGGTCACGCGTCAGTTCTACTAGATAAGTTCTATTAAACAGTTTTATCCAAAAAAAAACAAAAAAAAAGATACATCATGCACCTATTATTAATCCATGATTCTAATTCTCACTGAACGTTTATTAGCTTTTTTTAGACAGCTTCTAAGAATCGCTACCTATTTCTACCAGATAAACGTCCCTGATTACGGGTCGGGTTCCGTGGAAATGGGTCACTTTCAATTAACGATGTCAATTACTTGTCCGGAAATTTGCGCTCGTCGTCGGATATCTCGTCTAAACGATAAAATACTCGCAGCTGAGTAACAACTTGAAACCCGACTAATTTAAGGGACACAGTTCTATAAAAAAAGCATATTAAACGTCCAGATAAATAATTATACACTGACAGATTTTACAATGTAACGGTGACATAATAAATAAGTACAGTTTTCTGAAGTTCATTATTTAAAACATGGTAATATTATTAAAACTATCGTGAGACGTCTTTAAGAATTATAAAAACGTTTTAAACTCACTTTAAAATTGTCAGGAACGGCCCGATAAATCACAGCGCAGTGGGCCGCGAGCAGCACGGGTAAGCTGTCGTAGGGTAGAAACATGTCGGCCGTTCCTGACAATTTTTACGTGAGTTTAAACCGTTTTCATGATTATTAAAGGTTTGCCATTGGGGTGGTCGAGTGGTTGACACGATGGACCGGGTTCGATACACGGTTTCTTCCGCCCGGTTACACATTTCAATTTTTCTTTCTGCTTTGATCTTTGTATCATTGGCTTAACCTTCTTCATAGACCCATGACGTAGGTGCCTACCTATTTTATATTCTTCCGACTCGCATCAATAGACAGATTAAAAACCGGGACGCTTAAATACATTTAATCCGTTTGCGCTAATTACCCTTTCGAATCCACTCGTTATTCGTCATTCGCATACAATGATCGTGCCATGATTAATTACATTCCGACGAACATTATCTGACGACGTGTCGTCATGTTTCACAGCAAATAGCTTTTATATTCAATATACAAAATGGTGGACATTGCAATGCTGCAGCACACTCATTCAAACAAGTTCTCCAACAACAAGAGGCTCATTCAAAAAAGTTCTACCAAAATTTGGCGCAAGGCATTTACCTATTTGCCTGTATAAAAAATCGAGGTGTCCCCAACTTTTGTTAAGTGAAAGGTATCATATAGCCATCTATGAATGTCCGGCTATCACTGTACTAAAATTGGTTAAAATCCGTGCAGCCGTATTGGCGTGATGAGAGGATAAAGAATTGTACCAACAGATGGCATTGTATGGCTGGCGCCACGCTGCTCATCATGTAGTTTTATATACTTACTTAATGGCTCAGTGACCCAAAGCGAATCTTGGCCTCTGACACGAGTTTACGCCACTTGTCCCGATCTAGCACCGTTTCCCGCCAGTTACCGGCTTGCTTTTTAGTTTTATATGGAGAGCCCTTATTTCAGGAAAATCTTATCAGGATGATGCACGATTTATATAAGAGCGCTCTATTGGAAAAAAAAATTGTCCTCATAATCACGCCACAACGACTGGACGGATGTTAACCAATTTTGTTTTGTTGTAGCTGGACATCCAAAGATGGTTAGAGGATACTTTTTTACCCGACTATGATAAAGAAAAAGGTTTTACGCGAATGAAGTTGCCTCTAATAGGAATTGGCCGGAGGAAACCGGAAAGTGGATGAAAATTTAACTAGCAAGATTTTATTACAGAGACCGAGATAGGTGGAATTAAATAAAAGCTTGTGTAATTCCTTGTAACAATAATTAATTATTGATTGTTTTACGAAAGTCATGTTAGTATGATATTCGCATTTTAAAGAGAAATTGATCACTAATTTTGTATATTACCAATACAAAGAGAAGACCGTATCGCCCCGGCATGGCATAAGATACCGGTTCAAATCTGGGGCCCAATTCGAGAATGCCGTTGGAGATATCTCCAAACGTCAAATCTCCATTAGATAACAGTTATATCGCCATTGAACTGTCATTTAAATGCGATGAGCTTAAAAGTGACATATCTCATCTCAATTTTGGAAATACAAAGGCGATAATGATTGTCAAAAATGTTATTCATGTATATAAATTTCTGTTTTGAACGAAACGTAACGGACCAATTTCACGTACTATGCGGTCAATTTAAAGTATGCGCCTGTTATTTATGCCGTCACATACAAAGGAAACGAAAATTTTGCGCGTCCGAATTGACGAAGTTGCGATATCGCCACTTGTCAAGTAGGCACACGTCAAAAGTGACGGATGGCGATGAAAATGAGTGATCTCCATTATATCTCTAAAATTGGTCGAATACCCCCCCTGGTCAGGGTCTAAAAATTTTCACTGTTTCTATCTTTGTATTTGTAGGTAATAACTAATAATTAATTATTCCATTAGACCAGTTCAACCGCGAGCAACCTATTTTCGTTGTTATTAGCTATCAGAGGCATGGGATCCAGGGAACCCACCGGCTTGCTCATTTTAGATGGTTTCAGCACTTTCCCCCATTTCTTCTAAGAGAAGAAGTAAGCAAATTTGCTGCGCCTTGACTAGGGAGCAAATTGATGTCACGCCACTGTGGCTATTCTCCATAAAGTCAATTTATGCCGATCATTAAATAGGATTGCCAAATCGAACTAAAGTTAATTTGAAATTGGATTTATTTTAAACATGGCACCTGCCGTTTTATTATACAATGTCAATTTTGCGATAGCAATTAGGACTAAACAACTTGTCTAAAACAGGTGTTCGCGGTTAGTGTGAAGTTATTTTAAACAATAATTCAAATTCATTATATTTGAAGCGAAAATCGCTTCAATAATTAATCATAGCTGCAAAGATTTTCAAGACTTAAACCCTAAACGGTAAATTTCTAAAATAAATGTAACGTGAGTGCGTTTTATAGGCAGGCTACGATTACATTTGCACAATATGCTACGTTAGGTTAACGATCGAATCTATATCATTAATAGGTATTTCATTCATTATTTCAAATTTACACTTTAACATCACTGAACGTGAAAAATGAAATGCCATCGAAAAAGTCACAAAAAAGTACCTAATTATGACACAATGTTTCCCAGTTAGAAACACTAGCTACTTCCAAAATCTTACGTTCCTCGCTGTATTGTTTTTCCTTCACATTGTTCAGGGGCTGTACAAAATTAATTCCGATGGAAAGATTACTTACATGGAAACAAAGTGCTGTGCTTAAGGGGGATAGTCGCGTGCACTTGGCAGATTGAATGCACCGCTACGTCCTGGGCGGCTAAAAATAAACTCACAGCAAAAACGTATGTAAGTACGTAGAGAAAAAGCGCCCACCGCTAAGGCGATTACGTCGCAGAGCGTTAACTGTTAGTGGGTTAACTCTAAGTGAGAAAACAAGATGGGATCGGGGTTGAAATCATTGCTCTTCTTTTACTGATACCAGTACTGTTGCCCGAGGGTGTGTGCGTATTTTACTGTTAGTTGTCACAGAGCGTGAACTGTTAGTAGGTTAACTTTGCGAATTGCACGAGTTTGTGTGTGTGCCTTTCACTGTTAGTCAAGCATGTGTACGTTGTAGAGCGTCAACTGTTAGTAGGTTAACTGTAGACCCACCTAGAAGACGTCGATTTTGAGCTCATTACTCACAATAAAAAAAAAACGGTCGACTTTAGAACCTAGTCCTTCTTTGAAGGTGGTTATCTGTGTCTGTAAAGCTGGCACAGGTTATCAGTGAAATTTTTAAACTTAATTAAGTCTTCAATAAATTCTCCATCAGTAATTTCAAATTTTCCTGCCATTCAGTTCGTAATACCGAAAATAAAATGCCCTCCTGATTGGATCGAGACGTCGATACAACGAAACTGGAAAGCGTTTGAGAATAAACTCTCGATAGAAATAGAAATGTAGTAGGTACCTACTATTCTTCAGTCGACAGCGTAATTGCTGTACTAACTGCCTTTGCGTTTTAAAGCTAAACGATCAAGGCGCTTAAAGATAGCAGGTCAATTTACATTTTAACTCTTCTATGTCTACTGCCTAGCAAATTGTTGCAAGTACCCATACAATTTTCAAGAATAACACCCATGCGCACCCGTTGGATGTTTATTTTTAATTGGCCATGTCAATTGGCAATATCAACAAAACGGGACTTAGTTGTGTTTAAAAAAAGTGAGAAACGTCGAGGGAGTTAAATCTCGTCTTATTATAATAATTTGTCAAATCGTGTAAAGCGATATAAACATTGAATGTGTTTTTACTTACAATAAAATATTCTGATTCAGACAAATCTAATATTATTATTTGTTGTATTAGCATCAAAGTAGCTGAACATTTTAATGCATTTAGATAATTATAAGCCAGCAATTAAATTTACAGCTGTTTAATGATGCTGACCGTAGGTACCTAAGAAAACGAAAAATGCTTCGGAATTGTAAAGTTTGAGAATTTAAAGTAGAAACATTGTGAAATTTGTTAATTCCTTAGAATTATTAATATTTGAAAGTACTTAGGAGGTTACGACTTTAGAAGTTTAATAAAAGAGCACATCACGTCTGAGGCTCTCGGAGCAGTCTGTGCTCTTTAAGTAGTGTCTGTAGACTCATATTTAGGTCCAATGACTTCTTTAACAACTTAACTTCAAGTTGAATTTATAACTCATGACTCACTTAAGGTAAGGCGGGGTAAGACTATCACCGGGAGACGACTGCCACTAACTAACTATTTTGACTCAGTGACCCGAACAGGATCTTAGCCTCCGAAACGAGAACACGCCACTTGTCCCGGTCTTGCGCAGTTTCTCACCAGTTTCCGACTGAAGAAGACTGCCACAGTCCAATAAATAACTAACTGTTAGCCTTAACCTATTAGACAATAAATACCTTATCATTAATGACGTGGTCACTGATGACATGAGCTACACTTTAAGACATTCGTCATTTACCGACGTATGTAATATTGTAACGTTTTGAAGCGAAAGTTACCACTTTGTTGCTTAAGAGGCCTTATTCCTTTTAAAATTGTTTTTTTTTCATATTACGATGAATATATTGATAATTTTAACCAACTTTTTGAAGTGAATAATACTTTTCCCTGAGTTCTAGGTAGTAACATAGCTTTTTCATGCTTTCATTGCGAGCAGTCGAAAATAAGTTGAAAAAACTAATTTTCCGTGTGAATTTTGTCAATTTCGAGTAGTTTTTGAAACAAATATTATCAATGAAAATTTCAAGCTGTAGGTTTTAAATATATACCAATAAATCCCGATAGCCCTGTTCTAGGTAGTAACATCAATAATATGCTAAGAAACCTTTTTGATCACAGAGAAAAATGTCTAAACAATCAGCATTTTAAAAAGAATAAGGCCTCTTAAGAACGTGTTGGCAGGCTCGGGATCAGTCATAAACTCCAAATTTTCAAAATTCCGAAAGTGAAATAACGCGAAACAGTCATTTTCGCCATGGATCATATGTTACACTATAATTTGGCTATAGGTTAGGGTTATATGATATTCAAAAAAAAAGTTATTAGAACATGGATTTCATTCCGGTATTATGGAAATTCGGCATGATGATGCATTCAGACAAATGAAAATTCGAAAAAGTGTACCCTATTGGCCCTTATGGTAAGTGGACCCTTTTAGTAAGCGTAGGCGTAGGCTTTGTTCAAAAGTTAGGTATCTTAAGAGTTACTACAGCTCAAAAGGTCAAAAGTCTGTGCGGTGACTAGAACTCTGACCGGTCACTGCAAGCTGAAAAAACACCTGTTCCTAATGGGTATGGAACAGGACGCAACGTGCAGGTTCTGCCAAGAGTCAGAGGAGACAGCTATGCATATCCTCTGCTCCTGTGAACCACTTATGCACAAAAGAAGTATCCACTTAGGGCAACACTTTGTGCCCCCAGAGGAGATACAACAACTCACTGCCCAAGGAATCTGGGAATTCCTGGACTCAACGGGCCTCAGCAGTGAGCTTTAAGACAGGGCTGCCACAATAGATCAATTTATGGTCGATGCGGTACACAAAAGGCCCAATCGATATGTAATAATAAACTGGCCCCCTCTGGTTGAAAACGATGCTTATTGGTAATCTAGTTGTTGGCACAAATTATTGAACCTCAAGTTATCTGTTTTGTTCAAATAAGTGTCATATAAAAAACATACAGTGAAACATGGAACCTCCTCCTCCTTTTTAGCGATAAAAAATACGTAATCCATAAAATCCGTGGTTGTGGAGGGCGCAAAAGCCTATAAATCTCTGAAACGAAGTAGGTATCTTTTTTGTTTGAGAAAATCCCTTAGACCTGTGATAATGTTTTAACACTAACTAAAGTGTTCAGCAAGATAGGCATTATGAGATTAGGCGAATATTTTTTTCTTCTAAAAACGTATCTTGTAAAGCAACAGAATAATGTAATCTAATGAATGTGGTAGTAATCGGTACTAGTAATAATGCAGTTAGCATCACTACATAGTTGTGAGTACTGTTTGTCTGTCCCTATGAATGCTAAGATCTTTGAAACTACGCAACAGATTTTGATGCGGTTTTTTTTATAGATAGTGATTCAAGAGGAAGGTTTAATAATATGTTAAATAGATGCATAATTTATCAGCATTGCACCCGTACGAAGCCGGGGCTGGTCGCTAATATACAATAAGTTGTCATTTTCTCATTTTCTGAAGAAGAAAACAATGATATTACAGAAGTTTATTTATCCTCTATTACCGCTCTCGGTCGTGAATGTTACTCCTCGGGTGGGTGCTAAGTGCATGCAGTTCGCTTAACGAGCGGCGAGGGC
The DNA here is from genome assembly GCA_947623375.1 of Apotomis capreana. Taxonomy (NCBI): domain Eukaryota; kingdom Metazoa; phylum Arthropoda; class Insecta; order Lepidoptera; family Tortricidae; genus Apotomis; species Apotomis capreana. The sequence goes on along the minus strand of OX392506.1, from coordinate 18,911,120 downwards.
TGTTTGTTTCTATTATACTACTTACTAACCTATACTTCCTTTAGCTGTATTAAGGTTTACGAGCCCTTTTGATTATTTAACTATCCAGGGGCCTAATTCGAGTGTCGATCGCCAAACGTCAGATCACCGTTAGATAACAGTCATCTCTCCGTGATCTCGCCTTTGAACTGTCATTAAAACGCGATGAGCTTAAAAGTGACATATCTCATCTCAATTTTGGAAATACGAAGGCGATAATGATTGTCAAAAATGTTATTCATGTATATAAATTTCTGTTTTGAACGAAACGTAACGGACTAATTTCACGTACTACGCGGTCAATTTAAAGTATGCACCTGTTATTTATGCCGTCATATACAAAGGAAACGAAAATTTGCGCGTCCGAATTGACGAAGTTGCGATGTTCTAGGGATATCGCCACTTGTCAAGTAGGCACACGTCAAAAGTGACGGATGGCGATGAAAAGGAGAGATCTCCATTATATCTCTAAAATTGGTCGAATACCCCCCCTGAATTTAACTATAAAATAACCCTCTCTTTCTCAACCAAGTCTGAAGTCACGCGCTGATCCGGTTCTGTATTTTTTTATAGGTTCACAATCCGATGAGACACGTGTACATGAGTGGTTTCACTGGAACGTCCATGCGGCACATGCGCCTCATGACCAGTGGGCATTTTATTTTATATTATTTTATTTATTTGTGGCATTAGCAATACAATTCGTAACAATTAACAATATAGTACTACAACAAAAGCTAATAAAAGATAATTTTATTAAAACTTTCGTGAGACAATTATTGTATTAAGCGGTTCGCACTCACGTGAAATTGAGTGACGAGTTTGCCGCGGCGGTGTACGGGCAGCCGTCCCTGATGAAGGGCTCCATACGAGTTCGAAACATGTCGGGCCGTTCCTGACAATTTCACGTGAGTGTGAACCGCTTAATACAATAACTAATAAAAGATGTCCACAAAGATACAATAAGTAGAACTAGTAACATTACAAGTAGTATAACAAGAGAAACTAAACAAACATAGTATGATCGATCAGGTGAGTGCGTTTTTGAGTGTGCACCTATGTGCAAAATTTGAATGTTTCCTTACATACATTTGATAGCGAAGTTAGGTAAAAACGTATAAAACTAGAGTTCTATACATACTTTCTCAGCACATTGTTGTAGTAGAAACATTCGCGTTTTCTGAATAATTTATTTATTATGCGGCCTCCTGCGATCGGATTGTTCCTACGCAATCGAAACAGAAAGGTTTTCCGTGTCGCATTGCATATAATTACAGTAATAGGCCCTCTGTATGTTCGTCAGCGTTCGAGATTCGATAATGGAAATTTTCCCCTTAATGGAAAAGCGTGGTCTTGGTCTGAATTCGATAGATATTAATAACGTCTATCGAATCCTATTCTAGCTATAATCTTGGGAGTAGGTAGTAGGCAATAAAAGAGTGACTCGCCTTGTAAAATGTTTAAGTGGTTTCATTACAGGGTCCGCACGTTCTTTGATCGTTTCGGAAAAATCATTAAAAGTTATTAGCACGTTTTGATTTTAGGGTTGACTTCAAACTTTGCATGTTTACCAAAATGTCTTTTGTCTTATGACTGTTTCCGAGGCTCCGCTTGCATTGACTTTCCTTTTTCTTTTTTTACCGCCATAGATAATGGATTTAAAAATATTAACTTTTTCCTTCTGGGATTCTAGTCTCATTTATAAGGAAACTAATAATACAGAGGTTTTAATTTCATTACAACTTGTGAATTTTGTAGTTTTACCGGGAACAATCTACCTGAGCTATGTTCACATTTATAACAACTGCGGTTCTGGTAACTGTTTGTAAAACTGACAAATAATCTGTGGCACATACTTGCTGCCTTAGTTTAAGAAACACACCTTCAATCTCGGAATGGCAGCCGATGCTTGCCGTTTAAGACAAGTTGCGCCTCATTAGCGCCTGTTTAGGGTTTCCGGACAATCAAGGGATTCCGGGACTATCCGTACAAAAAAACCCAATATTGGAAGCTCTACGCCTGTCCCTCACAAACCGAGTCAGCCTACATACGAAGCGGCCGTTTCTTTATTCCCGTAGTTCGTTAGTTCACTGCGCAGCTTTAAAACAACTTTTATCTCACTTCAATAACTTTAAGGCTCCTTATCCGTTCAAAATTGCTGACTATGTTAGACATTTTTCTCTATGATCAAAAATGCTGATTGTTTTAGACATTTTTCTCTATGATCAATCATGGACCTATACGCGGTCCCTATTTATTAAATAATTTTGGGGCAAGCTGTAAAGGTGACAATTCGTTCGCTACGCTCGGTCAATGACGACGGAGTATAGAGTAGACTAGAGAACAGAATACGATAGCAGCCCGTCTAGCACAACTATGCTTCGCTACTCTTGTCGCGCGACATAGCATCGCCCGTCACTATCTCACAGTACATCGAAGAAAGAGATAGATAACAATTCTCTCGTGTAAAAGTTGTGCTAGAGGAGCAGCTTGTTTGGGTTGTACACTTAGACAGGATAATAAGGTAACGTATTGATTATAATCAGGGATCGATACCGTTATTTTGCTCCATACAAAATAGCACAAAATAACGTTATTAAATTCCGGTTTTTCGCTCATTTTCACACATGTTTATATTTTAGTGGGCTAATTTCAAGGATCTATATCTATAACGAAATTCTACATAACACAAGCCTTTCACATTCGAAAAAAAACGCGAAATTAGAGCATTTTCATGAATACCGGTATCGATCCCTGATTATAATAGTTACTATATTATAAAGGAGTATATTTATTTACCTCGACATTCATCTTTCCCCCTGTAATTGAGACCATGGACTTACGTAACATGACGTCCAAAACATCAAGGTAATTAAATAAACACCTTTTCAAACGCGACTGAGAACCGCTTTATTATAATAATAGGGTACCTAATCATTGTAGCGTGTCCCAGCTGTTTCAGTAATCATGGTTTCCTCTATCGACAGGGCTAATTGCTTCCTATCCTAGGGTTATTGATGACTGTTTTAGTTTCTTGGTAAGTTAATAAATGTTAAATCGTAAAACAACTATACTTTTACGCTTAGAGTGTTGTTTCAACTGTTTCAAGCGCCAGTTTCAAGCGCTATTTATACAATTACATACCTAGTGTTTGTACCTATGATATTGTTGTTAAATTGACAAATAAAAATTCTTAGAGTAGGCATTCGTTGAACAGCTATGCTGATACGCCGTGCGAGGAAGCAGCTGCCAGCTCTACAGTCCCCGTTTTTTTACAATATTGACGCCTACAAACGTACATCGAAAACATCATCTATTACCAAACAATTAACAATGAAAAAAATATGGTATGGTTCTAGAGCTTATTCTACAATAAACAATTAGATTGTGATGATATGACCCCTGTGAAAAGTTATTTTCATAATAGGTAATTTTTCCACTTTCACTTATCCTTGCCGTTTTGTCACAATTCAAGTCAATAGTGACGTCATCACAAAACACTTAGGAGAATAACAATTTAACGTATATAATGGAAAACAGATGAAATTACTTAAAATTCACATGTAGGTATTTTAAAATTTTATAGATTAAATTACGTCTTAATTTGTGAGGTTATACCAAATTAGGTACCTACAAATAAAATGTATGTGTAACTGTTTAAAAAAAAAATTGAAACCATTTGCACTTGAAAACAAATCAGTGATTTTATACCTATTATAGTTCCTTCTCAACTCAACCCAGTACAGTTTGATAGTTATTTTGATTGTTTTTGAAAGTTAATTTCACCCACAATACGGTACACATGTTTCAAAATTCGAACGATAGTTTTAGTATACTTTTCGTAGTTTGGGTTTTACGCTTGAAACTACTTCTCTTGTGTTGAATGTGAAATGAATTTTTCGACATCCGCGATTTTGAATGGTATCAGAAGTTTGTCAGATAGAGAGAGACAGTTAGTAATTTCATAGATAAGCATATATATAGTGCGACCAACTTTTTTGTAAACTGAAGGGTGTTGCCACAATCTTTGCACATCGCACACAGAGCACTCGAACGCAGATACACTGTTAATCGTATGACACAGCAATGACAGTCGTAGTTCCTAATTTCGCCGTTTCACAGATAAGTTGGTCGCATTTACATCGCACTATAAATATACTATATATATATATTATCAGACAACCTCACACAAATTGATCTCGTCCCAAATTAAGCTCAAGAAGACTTGTGTTATGCATGGGTACGACGATATACATGCTTATATAGATAAATATATACTTAAACTAGCTTTTGCCCGCGACTACGTACGCGTGGAACTTGATAAAAGGGATTATTATAAGTGCCTAAGCAAATGTAAGAGCAATTGTGCTTTTGGTCTAATAATTACTTTTCTTACAGGGTCACCGCATCCCAACAGAAATGTTCACTCACTTTTCAATCTTTTTAGGTATAATTTCCAGGATGAAACCTATCCTATGTCCTTCCTCGGATCTTAAACTATCTCCATGCCAAATTTCATCAAAATCGGTTCAGCGGTTTAAGCGTGAAGAGGTAACAGACAGACAGACAGACAGACAGACAGACAGACAGACAGACAGACAGACACACTTTCGCAATTATAATATTAGTATAGTATATGGATACATATAAAAACCATGACCCAAGCACAAATATTCGAGTTCATCACACAAATATTTGCCCTGGCCGGGATTCGAACCCGGGACCGCCAGCTCAGTAGGCAGGTGCTTTTACAAACTGAGCAAACCGCGTCGTCGATATACCTACATCACAATAATATGACATAAATCGACATACCTATATTCGTTTTCCGATAGCTTTATGCGTCTGTCATCTCAGTCGATTAGTACGTACATATCAGTCGATTTTATGTTGATTACAGATGTCAGAACGATTTAATTTTCTTAGAAAATGCAGACCACATTGTTAAATAAGTTTCTGTCAAAAATGACATTTTAGTGACAAGCTTTTATAGCCGACTGTACTTTTCTTTGGATATCCATCCAATGCTCACTGAGACGATTCTAAAGAGCCCAAGCTCGGTAGGATTGTTTTTTCTATTATAGAGTTACTATGGCCACCTTCCGGCTCCATCATCAGATCAGCCCCATGGTACCATATTATCGTATTGTCATCAAAGTTAAGTAAGTATGCAAAATTTCAGCTCAATCGGTTGACGATATCTGCTTCAAAATTGAGTAGCAAGATTTCACCCGAACAAACATACTTTAAACATACCATGCAAGCTAAATAAAAGCTTGTAATAAACACAACATGGTGATGAGTTCTCCGACGTATTTATTTCATCAAAAATAACTAATATTTATTTCGTGGACGCGTTTGGCGCAGTGGTAGTGCAGCTGCCTAAGCCGGCGGTCCGGGGTTCGAATCCCAGCGAGGGCAAATATTTGTGCCTGAATCATGGGTACATAGGTATTTTAGTATATAAATCTATAGAGGTATACTCGTACCTCTATATAAGTATATAGTCGTCTAGTACCCATTACACAGCTTCCTGAGCTTAATTTGGGATTAGGTAGATTTGTCTGATGTTGCCTGATATTTATCATTAATTTATTATATTTACATATAAAATATCGGTAAACATCGAAGTATATACGTGTGAATGGTATTCAAAATACGTCTTAGCTCTGTAAACAATTGTAACCGTTATACAATATTGTGCGTGCGAAACTGTTGAAAGAAAGATCAATAAGATTACCTGAAACACCTTAACTCCAGACATAAACAAGAAAGGTCCAGCGGCGATCGATCATGTTTTGACGGTCCACGAAATTAGAGACGCTCTGCGATAGCGATCATCGAGCCTTCCACGGGACACTTTGATAAATTACCTAATAGGTTGCTCCCGTGCCCTAATCGAGTGGCGGAAATACCCGACATTATTACCATGGTTTTGTGTTATCTGTGTGAAATATCGTGTTTTTAGTGTTCTGGAGGCCTGATGATTTCGTTAATCACGTGATAAATAAGTGACAAAGCATTGGTCACTCACACTTGCATTTTATCAAAACATTACGGTACGGATGCTTTGTTACCTATTTATCGCTTGATAAAAGCAACCGTCATAGGTCCCCTATAACTCAATCGGCAAAAACGAAATCCTAATAGGATTGACATTGAGAATCCTAATAGAAGGACATTGTGGTCCGTCTGTCTGTTCTTCTGTCAACACCCCTTTCTCAAGAACGCGTGGCGGTATCAAGCTGAAGTTAGTATCTGCTGCCTCTTCGAGCCGTGAAAAAATTTGTAAATCAACTCAATGAAAACCCTTAAAGGAACTAGTTCACCATTGTACGAGTAAAAACTTTTTATTTTAAATTCTATTTCATGTTTTGTGTACAATACATTGTTTACATACGTACAAAACAATTATGAGGCTTTATGCCGCATTTGTTGACGTTTGCAAGGGAATCAAAACTTAGGTACTTCCCGTTGACCTAGAATCATGAAATAAATAAACTGAACTGAACTGAAAGGCAAGAAACTACTTCATGTAGCACAATTAAATCAAAACTCAATTTCTAGTTACATGACAATAAAATATATCTCTTTGTGATTTCATATGCTATTAAATGAAATTTAGTTATTGATAGAACTTAGAAATTAGCCTACCAAAATATGAAAATGTGTAATATTAAACTGAAATTGAATACCGGTATGTTCATTGTATGGAGCCGAATATTGGTATCTGATCCCTGATTATGTACGTATTATTTTATATTTACGAGTAAGTATGAGCAAACATGATGAAAATAATACGCTTTTTTATTTAAAAGTTGCATTGACACAAAGGTTCTACAGTATTGCAATACATTTTTATAGTGGACACATATACTTAGGTATTTTTGAGGGGGGTCATTAGGGAAGAGCGTTTGACCCTCTTCCAAAGGTCAGCCGGACCCTTAACGGCCGGGTTTCACTAAACCCCGGATAGTCCTTTAGCTATACGTCGGTTTAAAATGTGCCAAACGCTTGTCTTGTTTAGTCTTCGACTGTCAGTAAAATACAGTATATAAACGAGTAAAATATTCTTAAAATTATGTGTGACTACATGGAAGAATAGAAAGCAGAAGTAGGTACATATTATTTTTTAAATCTAAATTTGAATTCGTACCTATATAATTATGTACGCGGGGTCTAAGGGGGCTGTATTTAGAGGGTAGACAAAACCCATTATTTTTTTATTAAAACAGTAACGTTTACCATCTTAAACCAAAATGTTTATATACGATGCCACCCTACGGCATACATATAAAAAATAAAGCTCGTGTAGCTTTTACTTTGGATTTTGGCCCGTCGGGCCCGGAAAGCCGTGGGTCCGAATCCTGCTCGCAGCATTATACATAATATTATTTTTCTTTTTCTTCAATATAAAAACCCTAAGACTTTTATGGCCATTCGTCTGTCAGACATAGCTAATTAATTGTAGAAGTTCATGAAAGTATTGACTTTATAATTATTAATGTCTGACTCCCGAATGGTTGAACTTAGTCCTTTAATTTTGATTGTTCCGGATTTCATTGATAAAGTCAGATTTACATAATAATGGATCTTAGTACAGACCCTTTAATTTATGTAATTACGTGCTAGAGTCCGTTTCTTTATACAGGTTAATTCAGCTAGCGTATTATTCAAGACTGACCTCAATTCTTTATTTGAGACTGACATCTATTCGAGATCATAATTATCATTATTGGAGCGGAGCGAGCGAAGCTCCCATGGATCGACTCGAATGGACTTTGTAACAATGCGCAGATCTCAGCGAGTTCTCAACTGATTTTAGAAATTTTTGTTTTAAAATGCATAAATTAAATTTCGCTAGGTCGTGACGAAGAGAAAATTTCGAAAAAAAAAACCGCTCCAATCTATGGTGCAAGCTTAGCCGGTGGCTGACTCTGCATCGACCTAGTATTTCTACTTTAGCGACATGTTTTCAACTATGGCCGGCCGGCTTCTAAAAAAGTGGTTCTCAGTTTGACCTGTAAGCATGTACTTATGTATGTTTGTCCACCATTATTTCGCTTTTGGCTCACCCGATTTTGATGCAGTTTTCAGAAAAGTATTAGTTACGTACATGTACTTATTTTCTCATTATTATTATTATTTATTTCTTTATAAATTTTACAACAAAGATTACATATCATCTAAAGCCCTGCGAAACTGTTATGACAGTTTGTCTACAGGAAGACTTTTCAATACCTAACTAGCTAAAAGTACAATTTATAAAAATCAGTATCAATTTTTTAAAGATTACGGTAGTGTATCTAGTAAACGCTTTTTCAATTTTCTTTTAAATATCCGTTTATTTTGTTCGAGACGGATGTCCTCGTCCTCGGGTAAGCTGTTAAAAATGTATGGCAGGCGTTTTCTTAGTGTCCTGTCTCCGTAATAGTCTGTTATAGTCTGTTCCGGGTTTGAACATACGAGTTCGAAACATGTCGGGCCGTTCCTGACAATTTCACGTGAGTGTGAACCGCTTAATACAATAACTAATAAAAGATGTCCACAAAGATACAATAAGTAGAACTAGTAACATTACAAGTAGTATAACAAGAGAAACTAAACAAACATAGTATGATCGATCAGGTGAGTGCGTTTTTGAGTGTGCACCTATGTGCAAAATTTGAATGTTTCCTTACATACATTTGATAGCGAAGTTAGGTAAAAACGTATAAAACTAGAGTTCTATACATACTTTCTCAGCACATTGTTGTAGTAGAAACATTCGCGTTTTCTGAATAATTTATTTATTATGCGGCCTCCTGCGATCGGATTGTTCCTACGCAATCGAAACAGAAAGGTTTTCCGTGTCGCATTGCATATAATTACAGTAATAGGCCCTCTGTATGTTCGTCAGCGTTCGAGATTCGATAATGGAAATTTTCCCCTTAATGGAAAAGCGTGGTCTTGGTCTGAATTCGATAGATATTAATAACGTCTATCGAATCCTATTCTAGCTATAATCTTGGGAGTAGGTAGTAGGCAATAAAAGAGTGACTCGCCTTGTAAAATGTTTAAGTGGTTTCATTACAGGGTCCGCACGTTCTTTGATCGTTTCGGAAAAATCATTAAAAGTTATTAGCACGTTTTGATTTTAGGGTTGACTTCAAACTTTGCATGTTTACCAAAATGTCTTTTGTCTTATGACTGTTTCCGAGGCTCCGCTTGCATTGACTTTCCTTTTTCTTTTTTTACCGCCATAGATAATGGATTTAAAAATATTAACTTTTTCCTTCTGGGATTCTAGTCTCATTTATAAGGAAACTAATAATACAGAGGTTTTAATTTCATTACAACTTGTGAATTTTGTAGTTTTACCGGGAACAATCTACCTGAGCTATGTTCACATTTATAACAACTGCGGTTCTGGTAACTGTTTGTAAAACTGACAAATAATCTGTGGCACATACTTGCTGCCTTAGTTTAAGAAACACACCTTCAATCTCGGAATGGCAGCCGATGCTTGCCGTTTAAGACAAGTTGCGCCTCATTAGCGCCTGTTTAGGGTTTCCGGACAATCAAGGGATTCCGGGACTATCCGTACAAAAAAACCCAATATTGGAAGCTCTACGCCTGTCCCTCACAAACCGAGTCAGCCTACATACGAAGCGGCCGTTTCTTTATTCCCGTAGTTCGTTAGTTCACTGCGCAGCTTTAAAACAACTTTTATCTCACTTCAATAACTTTAAGGCTCCTTATCCGTTCAAAATTGCTGACTATGTTAGACATTTTTCTCTATGATCAAAAATGCTGATTGTTTTAGACATTTTTCTCTATGATCAATCATGGACCTATACGCGGTCCCTATTTATTAAATAATTTTGGGGCAAGCTGTAAAGGTGACAATTCGTTCGCTACGCTCGGTCAATGACGACGGAGTATAGAGTAGACTAGAGAACAGAATACGATAGCAGCCCGTCTAGCACAACTATGCTTCGCTACTCTTGTCGCGCGACATAGCATCGCCCGTCACTATCTCACAGTACATCGAAGAAAGAGATAGATAACAATTCTCTCGTGTAAAAGTTGTGCTAGAGGAGCAGCTTGTTTGGGTTGTACACTTAGACAGGATAATAAGGTAACGTATTGATTATAATCAGGGATCGATACCGTTATTTTGCTCCATACAAAATAGCACAAAATAACGTTATTAAATTCCGGTTTTTCGCTCATTTTCACACATGTTTATATTTTAGTGGGCTAATTTCAAGGATCTATATCTATAACGAAATTCTACATAACACAAGCCTTTCACATTCGAAAAAAAACGCGAAATTAGAGCATTTTCATGAATACCGGTATCGATCCCTGATTATAATAGTTACTATATTATAAAGGAGTATATTTATTTACCTCGACATTCATCTTTCCCCCTGTAATTGAGACCATGGACTTACGTAACATGACGTCCAAAACATCAAGGTAATTAAATAAACACCTTTTCAAACGCGACTGAGAACCGCTTTATTATAATAATAGGGTACCTAATCATTGTAGCGTGTCCCAGCTGTTTCAGTAATCATGGTTTCCTCTATCGACAGGGCTAATTGCTTCCTATCCTAGGGTTATTGATGACTGTTTTAGTTTCTTGGTAAGTTAATAAATGTTAAATCGTAAAACAACTATACTTTTACGCTTAGAGTGTTGTTTCAACTGTTTCAAGCGCCAGTTTCAAGCGCTATTTATACAATTACATACCTAGTGTTTGTACCTATGATATTGTTGTTAAATTGACAAATAAAAATTCTTAGAGTAGGCATTCGTTGAACAGCTATGCTGATACGCCGTGCGAGGAAGCAGCTGCCAGCTCTACAGTCCCCGTTTTTTTACAATATTGACGCCTACAAACGTACATCGAAAACATCATCTATTACCAAACAATTAACAATGAAAAAAATATGGTATGGTTCTAGAGCTTATTCTACAATAAACAATTAGATTGTGATGATATGACCCCTGTGAAAAGTTATTTTCATAATAGGTAATTTTTCCACTTTCACTTATCCTTGCCGTTTTGTCACAATTCAAGTCAATAGTGACGTCATCACAAAACACTTAGGAGAATAACAATTTAACGTATATAATGGAAAACAGATGAAATTACTTAAAATTCACATGTAGGTATTTTAAAATTTTATAGATTAAATTACGTCTTAATTTGTGAGGTTATACCAAATTAGGTACCTACAAATAAAATGTATGTGTAACTGTTTAAAAAAAAAATTGAAACCATTTGCACTTGAAAACAAATCAGTGATTTTATACCTATTATAGTTCCTTCTCAACTCAACCCAGTACAGTTTGATAGTTATTTTGATTGTTTTTGAAAGTTAATTTCACCCACAATACGGTACACATGTTTCAAAATTCGAACGATAGTTTTAGTATACTTTTCGTAGTTTGGGTTTTACGCTTGAAACTACTTCTCTTGTGTTGAATGTGAAATGAATTTTTCGACATCCGCGATTTTGAATGGTATCAGAAGTTTGTCAGATAGAGAGAGACAGTTAGTAATTTCATAGATAAGCATATATATAGTGCGACCAACTTTTTTGTAAACTGAAGGGTGTTGCCACAATCTTTGCACATCGCACACAGAGCACTCGAACGCAGATACACTGTTAATCGTATGACACAGCAATGACAGTCGTAGTTCCTAATTTCGCCGTTTCACAGATAAGTTGGTCGCATTTACATCGCACTATAAATATACTATATATATATATTATCAGACAACCTCACACAAATTGATCTCGTCCCAAATTAAGCTCAAGAAGACTTGTGTTATGCATGGGTACGACGATATACATGCTTATATAGATAAATATATACTTAAACTAGCTTTTGCCCGCGACTACGTACGCGTGGAACTTGATAAAAGGGATTATTATAAGTGCCTAAGCAAATGTAAGAGCAATTGTGCTTTTGGTCTAATAATTACTTTTCTTACAGGGTCACCGCATCCCAACAGAAATGTTCACTCACTTTTCAATCTTTTTAGGTATAATTTCCAGGATGAAACCTATCCTATGTCCTTCCTCGGATCTTAAACTATCTCCATGCCAAATTTCATCAAAATCGGTTCAGCGGTTTAAGCGTGAAGAGGTAACAGACAGACAGACAGACAGACAGACAGACAGACAGACAGACAGACAGACACACTTTCGCAATTATAATATTAGTATAGTATATGGATACATATAAAAACCATGACCCAAGCACAAATATTCGAGTTCATCACACAAATATTTGCCCTGGCCGGGATTCGAACCCGGGACCGCCAGCTCAGTAGGCAGGTGCTTTTACAAACTGAGCAAACCGCGTCGTCGATATACCTACATCACAATAATATGACATAAATCGACATACCTATATTCGTTTTCCGATAGCTTTATGCGTCTGTCATCTCAGTCGATTAGTACGTACATATCAGTCGATTTTATGTTGATTACAGATGTCAGAACGATTTAATTTTCTTAGAAAATGCAGACCACATTGTTAAATAAGTTTCTGTCAAAAATGACATTTTAGTGACAAGCTTTTATAGCCGACTGTACTTTTCTTTGGATATCCATCCAATGCTCACTGAGACGATTCTAAAGAGCCCAAGCTCGGTAGGATTGTTTTTTCTATTATAGAGTTACTATGGCCACCTTCCGGCTCCATCATCAGATCAGCCCCATGGTACCATATTATCGTATTGTCATCAAAGTTAAGTAAGTATGCAAAATTTCAGCTCAATCGGTTGACGATATCTGCTTCAAAATTGAGTAGCAAGATTTCACCCGAACAAACATACTTTAAACATACCATGCAAGCTAAATAAAAGCTTGTAATAAACACAACATGGTGATGAGTTCTCCGACGTATTTATTTCATCAAAAATAACTAATATTTATTTCGTGGACGCGTTTGGCGCAGTGGTAGTGCAGCTGCCTAAGCCGGCGGTCCGGGGTTCGAATCCCAGCGAGGGCAAATATTTGTGCCTGAATCATGGGTACATAGGTATTTTAGTATATAAATCTATAGAGGTATACTCGTACCTCTATATAAGTATATAGTCGTCTAGTACCCATTACACAGCTTCCTGAGCTTAATTTGGGATTAGGTAGATTTGTCTGATGTTGCCTGATATTTATCATTAATTTATTATATTTACATATAAAATATCGGTAAACATCGAAGTATATACGTGTGAATGGTATTCAAAATACGTCTTAGCTCTGTAAACAATTGTAACCGTTATACAATATTGTGCGTGCGAAACTGTTGAAAGAAAGATCAATAAGATTACCTGAAACACCTTAACTCCAGACATAAACAAGAAAGGTCCAGCGGCGATCGATCATGTTTTGACGGTCCACGAAATTAGAGACGCTCTGCGATAGCGATCATCGAGCCTTCCACGGGACACTTTGATAAATTACCTAATAGGTTGCTCCCGTGCCCTAATCGAGTGGCGGAAATACCCGACATTATTACCATGGTTTTGTGTTATCTGTGTGAAATATCGTGTTTTTAGTGTTCTGGAGGCCTGATGATTTCGTTAATCACGTGATAAATAAGTGACAAAGCATTGGTCACTCACACTTGCATTTTATCAAAACATTACGGTACGGATGCTTTGTTACCTATTTATCGCTTGATAAAAGCAACCGTCATAGGTCCCCTATAACTCAATCGGCAAAAACGAAATCCTAATAGGATTGACATTGAGAATCCTAATAGAAGGACATTGTGGTCCGTCTGTCTGTTCTTCTGTCAACACCCCTTTCTCAAGAACGCGTGGCGGTATCAAGCTGAAGTTAGTATCTGCTGCCTCTTCGAGCCGTGAAAAAATTTGTAAATCAACTCAATGAAAACCCTTAAAGGAACTAGTTCACCATTGTACGAGTAAAAACTTTTTATTTTAAATTCTATTTCATGTTTTGTGTACAATACATTGTTTACATACGTACAAAACAATTATGAGGCTTTATGCCGCATTTGTTGACGTTTGCAAGGGAATCAAAACTTAGGTACTTCCCGTTGACCTAGAATCATGAAATAAATAAACTGAACTGAACTGAAAGGCAAGAAACTACTTCATGTAGCACAATTAAATCAAAACTCAATTTCTAGTTACATGACAATAAAATATATCTCTTTGTGATTTCATATGCTATTAAATGAAATTTAGTTATTGATAGAACTTAGAAATTAGCCTACCAAAATATGAAAATGTGTAATATTAAACTGAAATTGAATACCGGTATGTTCATTGTATGGAGCCGAATATTGGTATCTGATCCCTGATTATGTACGTATTATTTTATATTTACGAGTAAGTATGAGCAAACATGATGAAAATAATACGCTTTTTTATTTAAAAGTTGCATTGACACAAAGGTTCTACAGTATTGCAATACATTTTTATAGTGGACACATATACTTAGGTATTTTTGAGGGGGGTCATTAGGGAAGAGCGTTTGACCCTCTTCCAAAGGTCAGCCGGACCCTTAACGGCCGGGTTTCACTAAACCCCGGATAGTCCTTTAGCTATACGTCGGTTTAAAATGTGCCAAACGCTTGTCTTGTTTAGTCTTCGACTGTCAGTAAAATACAGTATATAAACGAGTAAAATATTCTTAAAATTATGTGTGACTACATGGAAGAATAGAAAGCAGAAGTAGGTACATATTATTTTTTAAATCTAAATTTGAATTCGTACCTATATAATTATGTACGCGGGGTCTAAGGGGGCTGTATTTAGAGGGTAGACAAAACCCATTATTTTTTTATTAAAACAGTAACGTTTACCATCTTAAACCAAAATGTTTATATACGATGCCACCCTACGGCATACATATAAAAAATAAAGCTCGTGTAGCTTTTACTTTGGATTTTGGCCCGTCGGGCCCGGAAAGCCGTGGGTCCGAATCCTGCTCGCAGCATTATACATAATATTATTTTTCTTTTTCTTCAATATAAAAACCCTAAGACTTTTATGGCCATTCGTCTGTCAGACATAGCTAATTAATTGTAGAAGTTCATGAAAGTATTGACTTTATAATTATTAATGTCTGACTCCCGAATGGTTGAACTTAGTCCTTTAATTTTGATTGTTCCGGATTTCATTGATAAAGTCAGATTTACATAATAATGGATCTTAGTACAGACCCTTTAATTTATGTAATTACGTGCTAGAGTCCGTTTCTTTATACAGGTTAATTCAGCTAGCGTATTATTCAAGACTGACCTCAATTCTTTATTTGAGACTGACATCTATTCGAGATCATAATTATCATTATTGGAGCGGAGCGAGCGAAGCTCCCATGGATCGACTCGAATGGACTTTGTAACAATGCGCAGATCTCAGCGAGTTCTCAACTGATTTTAGAAATTTTTGTTTTAAAATGCATAAATTAAATTTCGCTAGGTCGTGACGAAGAGAAAATTTCGAAAAAAAAAACCGCTCCAATCTATGGTGCAAGCTTAGCCGGTGGCTGACTCTGCATCGACCTAGTATTTCTACTTTAGCGACATGTTTTCAACTATGGCCGGCCGGCTTCTAAAAAAGTGGTTCTCAGTTTGACCTGTAAGCATGTACTTATGTATGTTTGTCCACCATTATTTCGCTTTTGGCTCACCCGATTTTGATGCAGTTTTCAGAAAAGTATTAGTTACGTACATGTACTTATTTTCTCATTATTATTATTATTTATTTCTTTATAAATTTTACAACAAAGATTACATATCATCTAAAGCCCTGCGAAACTGTTATGACAGTTTGTCTACAGGAAGACTTTTCAATACCTAACTAGCTAAAAGTACAATTTATAAAAATCAGTATCAATTTTTTAAAGATTACGGTAGTGTATCTAGTAAACGCTTTTTCAATTTTCTTTTAAATATCCGTTTATTTTGTTCGAGACGGATGTCCTCGTCCTCGGGTAAGCTGTTAAAAATGTATGGCAGGCGTTTTCTTAGTGTCCTGTCTCCGTAATAGTCTGTTATAGTCTGTTCCGGGTTTCGTGTTTGTTCCTCCTGAGTGCTGAGGGTCGTGAAGTTGGAGTCTCGTCACAGCGTTAATTAATTCTGATGTGGTGAGATTCCAACTGAAAAGCTAGACCTTCACCAAGAAAGAATTTTGGCTGAAGGCTGTCATGACATTGTTAGAGTTATTTTTATTATTATACTATTTTTATTTTACGATCATGATGTGAATTTTTATATTTTTGACTAATGCAAATGTATACAGTTATTATTATGAAATAAATGAATCTAAATCTAAAACTAAATCATGTTCCCATGGCGCCTACCTGACGTCACAAACAGGGTAAACAACCACATAGTAGTAAAAATGTGACCTGGTCTTTAAAGTTAGTTTATTTTTATATTTAATATGTATGTTAGATTGTAATGGGCTTTTGATGCCTGAAATAAATAATTTGAATAGAAGGCTATGTGTCAAATTTGACAAATTATAGTAAAATTTGAAATTGCTCGCATGACATAATTGTATGCTATGTAGGTACATGACATAATTTATAATTTTAACTTGTCAATATATTTCTGAAAGAATCTAGAATCTTACTGGCTCGTAGTGATAAGGCACAGTTATTAGGGAGTTTTTAATCAATTTTATTTAATTTATTTTAGGTTTTAATCTGTTACCTTGTCTTTTACTAGCGACCCGTTCCGGCTTCGCACGGTGCAATGCTGATAAATTACGCATGTATTATACATATAAACCTTCTTCTTGAATACTCTACCTGGTATCTATAAAAAAATTGGGCAAGTGCGAGTTCGACTCGCGCATGAAGGGTTCCGTACCTATATATATATATATATATAACAAGTTTGTTGTATGGGAGCCCCCCTTAAATATCTATTTTATTTTATTTTTAGTATTTGCTGTTATAGCGGCAATAGAAATACATCATCTGTGAAAATTTCAACTGTCTAGCTATCACCGTTCTTGAGATACAGCCTGGTGACAGACGGACGGACGGACGGACAGTAAAGTCTCAGTAATAGGGTCCCGTTTTTACCCTTTGGGTAAGGAACCCTAAAAAAACGCATAAAAATCCGTTGCGTAGTTTTAAAGATCTGAGCTAAGCAATAAGCATACATAGGGACAGACGGACAGACAGACAGCAGGAAGCGACTTTGTTTAATTCTAAGTAGTGATTATGTAAATATTATATAAATATTATTATATTGTAAATATTATTATATTGATAAGGTAGTTTAAGTTTGTATAACTATTTGTTGTACTGAAATAAATGACTAAATTATCATGCCGAGATTGAAGCCAAGATAAATATTGCTAAATTATAGATATCAATATCACAAAACACCGTCGAATGAAGGTCCTTGTCTGTACGTACCTATTTGCTATTGTTACTGTACGTAGACCTAGAGCGATCCACGTACTATCACCCTAAATCCCTTTGCTAGATTGCGGTCCTAAACCACTAAGTTACCGCTCGTAAGTCAAACTAAAGTATACCTACTTCTCTGCACTCTCCGATTCTTTTGTATCCTACGATAATATAGGCTTCTCTGTCTAGGGACATGTTTCCTTTTAAGGCCATAATAAATTATGTACACGTGTAGTGGCATTAATTTTATTTCAACGTATGTTATACCTACTCATTTATTTATTTGTATTGGTCTACTTTATGAGATTACTTGTGGCAGAGATGAGAATGTTACGATGGATGTGTGGGATGACAAGAATGGACAGAATAAGAAATGAGTAGGTATGTAAGAGGAAGTCTGAAAGTAACACCAATTAGGGAAAAGCTGCAAGCTAACCGACTATCATGGTATATCTGCTCGCTTCGGCGAACTGGCCACGCTTCAGTGATCTCTTCGGAGAATCTGAAGGTTTTGTCTGTGCAATTGCGGACGAAGTAATGATGACGAACATTTATCGGTGATATATCCTAAAGGATGGTATGGTCGACATTTGTCGGGCATGCCGCCGTCCCGGTGAGTCACTCAGGCATATAATCTCCGGTTGTTCTAATCTTGCTAACGGCGAGTACTTGCACAGGCATAACCAGTAGACAGGATCATTCACCTGCAGCTTGCTCTTCGATACGGTCTTGTGGGGTCTGAGGTGCCGTACTATATACGCACCTATACCAGTTCTCGAAAATGGTCGTGCCACGCTCTATTGGGATCGATCTATCATTACAGACAGGACTATTGTAGCCAATAAGCCTGATATCGTGTTGGTAGATCGATCTAGGCACCAAGCAGTGCTCGTCGACATCACCATCCCCCATGACGAGAACCTCGTTAAGGCTGAGATGGACAAACTCAGCAAGTACCTTGACTTGGCTCACGAGGTGACCGCCATGTGGGATGTTGACTCGACGATCATTGTCCCGATAGTCGTTTCGATTCGAACGATCTTATAGCGAAGAGTCTGGATAAACATCTTAAGAGAATCTCGCTAGATTGCTGGATCAAGGGCCAGATACAGAAGGCGGTACTCATGGACACGGCGCGCATCGTCAGGAGGTTCCTCTCTCTGCAGCCCTAACCACCGGTAGCCTGGGCCCTGCCCCGCTGCCGGCGGCACCCTAGGTTAGGTGCTTTTTATAATGTATTTGTATTTTGTTATTTTTTACATTCTGAAGTAGGTTTACTATTGGAAGGCATAAAATCATTAATACTAATATGGTTACGCATAATTGCTTTTCGCCGAAAATGAGATGTGCATAAGCCTCATTACGCATGATTTTTTACGCATAACATTAAAAAGCATAAATACAGAAAGCATAACCGTCATGAAGACTAATAACAAAAAGCATAAGCATAAATAGGCATAATAATCAATTGGCATCATATCAAAATGCATAACGCTGTTATCCTTTTGAAAGTCATGTACAAATGGCTCATAGTAATAATAATACGGTGAATAGAGACTAAAGTACTATGTGTGACCTTACAAACGGTCCGGTAGTTTTGAATTTTTGATATGTTGTCTAGGAGGGAGGGGAATTGTGCATTTTGCATTTTAAACACTGACTAACCTTCCTAGACAACATATCAAAAATTCAAAACTACCGGACCGTTTGTAAGGTCAAAATCCTTTATTCACTGAATTATAAAATTGCTACTCAAAAGTGTGTATATATATTTAGGAACTAAAGCGAGGTCGACGGAGGTCCGCTTCGCAGACCCCCTATTCCGCGTTGCTTAGGCGCTTCGCGCCTGGTTATCATGCTAACCTAACCTAACCTAATGTACCTACCTACCTAATGTGACCTAACGTTATGTAACGAAATATTTTGTTGTTGATCATTTTGCAGGTTCAATGTGCCCGCAACAAAATAAAAGAAAACGCAGTATTAAATCCCGATAAAAACCAATACAAATAATTTCTGAATGCGAAACTACAACCGCACCGCACCGTACAACGTATTGGCTAATCTCCCAAAGTATAATAATTTAAAACAAACAATACGCAGACAAAGAAAAAGAACGGTTTCGATAACCACGAAACTGAAATTATGGATAATGACAGATATACTGAATAATTATTAGCCCAAACAATAGTATGCGTAAAGTATAGTCGGCCAATACAAATTAGTCCAACTAAAATTATGCTAATAGCGTAGTATGCCAAAAAAACAGTAGGCCAAAATATTATTATGCGAAAGTACTATTATGCCAAAACAAATTATGCCAAATCAATTATGCGAAACAGCATTAGCCTAAAAAACATTATGCGATCCAAGGGGATCCCTCTGAGGTTTAAGGATATGATACGGGTTAAAAATATGAATTTTGTAGTTTATTTTATTATTGAATAGTTTACAAAATTTGCCACTTTCAATGATACGCTGATTATTTTACATTATCTTCAATAACTCGAAAACAAAAGAAGATCGAGGACTGATATTAAGCATGAAGTGTTCTTAGGACTTGGCATTACACCACCTGAAAGAATGACCAAATCCGTCGTTGTGGGCACTCCTTGTTCGCTTAGCCTGCTAGACCCTTTATTGTTATTGTGTGTATGTTATTAAAAAAAAAACTTGACCTAAGAAATTAAATGGATATACATGAACTGAGTACCTACTTCTTTTTTAAAGTCGGTTGGCAACTAAATATTGTGGGTATATTCGCTCTAAAGTACCTACATTAAGTCAGTTTTCTGCTTAACATATCAGGTGACCGTGCACCGGTCTATATAGCCTGGGGCCCGAAATTTGCGAATTTCTGGCTTCCGTCCAGCAACACATTCGCTTCAATGGTCATCGCTCATCCGGAAACCATAACCAACCATGAGTTAGTACGATACGAGCTATGAAACTGTTTAATAGAGGTGTATTTCAGTTTCACGAGCCTCATATATACTCATAGTATTTTGGTTATAGATAGACAAAATTTAACACTTTTTCAACACTTAAACGTGCTATTTCACACTTAATAAAAGCAGGCCAATGATGGTTGTGTTTTTGTCGCGATACATAAATAGTATCCACAGTATGCTCTAGTGGGCCTATGTTGTTGCAAAGGTACGCAAATTGTATGTTTTTTTTAAACTCTATAACATTTGAACCCAATAGAAAATTAGGTCGACTGACAAATTAAAAGAAAATGGTCTATACGCCTATTATGTAGATGGGAAAGCGGTCTACAGCGGTCAGGTTAGGTCAGGTCAGGTGTCTTCTTTATAACTTCTTTATAGCAACAAAGAAACTGGTTCGGTACTATAAAGAAAACACCAAATAACCGACATAGCGTGAAGTAAAAATATAATACTTATAACTTCACGCGATGAACGTGGAGGTAAATAGCTCAAGATTCAGAACCCTACTCTGGTTAAAAAGAGGTCTTGGTTTCGATTCAGGTGGTGCAAATCGCGTAAAGTGTTGTATTTATATAAAACCAATGTTTTAAAAACGATAAACATTCTTAATCGATCAAACCTTGTAAGTGCCTACGAGTTAACACACTGAGAAAACAAATAAATCGTTAAATAGCAATGCAAACCACGATTGTGAATAGGAGGTAGGAATTTCTTTATTGAGATTTCCATTGAATCCAGCGGCCGGCATACCACTTCAACAGGGAGGGTGAAGCCTAGAAATTCTTTACCGTGTTCGTTGCTTTTAACTTCGTTGTTTCTTTTTTGCTTTGTTTAGCGTTAGTCTAGACTTCAATTGATTTGTTCCTTATTATTGACTGAGAGTTAGATAGAGAGAGAGAGAGAGAGAGAGAGAGACTGTTAGAGAAGGAATGTTATGATACGAACTTCGAATTTGAAACTTCGGACCCTTCTGTACTTTTCGATATTTCTAGATTATATCCCGTTAGCGCACTTGTCCCGACTGATCTTAGGTCTGCATAATTATTCCGTGGAACGAATAGCGTGTCCAGAAAGCTATGTTTACAGTCCGACCAAAAAGAGTAGAAATTAAAATGTAGCAATACTGTACTTAGTGTCCTTCCATTTCTAATCAATATAAGAAAACAGGGACGACATTACAGTATTGCCACTTTTTAATTTCTACTCTTTTTGGTCGCACTGTAATAATGAGTACGTGACATTTCGTTTGACAAGTCTCGAGACCACGACATGTCGCGTGAAGTACCCGGCTCGTCCCAGGAGATGTCGTATTCCACATATTTTGCTCAGGCACTTGGAGGCGAGGGCACTCTACGGGCAAATTAGTCTATTCGTCTTTAACTAGCTTTCCTAAAGGGTTTTAGCTCAATAACTCAATTCGACGAGACATAGCGAACTGTATCTCAGTTTTATTTGGAGCTATTTATATTAAATTACATTGCCTTGTTCGCATTTTAATGAGGATATTTTTCAAAGAGTAAGTAGATAAAGTGGACATAACTATATTATACTTACTTACTGCGCTGACTCAACGACCCAAAGTGGATCTTGGCCTCCGACACCACAGAACGCCATCTTCTTCTATCTTGAGCTACCTCCAATCATTCCGGACATATATGTATGTCCGTGTACGATTTTGGAGATACGAATACAAACGAATATGCAATTAGGAACATTTAATTTAGCCCCAGTTCGAATAATATCGCCTAAGAAAATAGTAGACGGTTTGTACTTAA
The DNA here is from genome assembly GCA_947623375.1 of Apotomis capreana. NCBI lineage: Eukaryota > Metazoa > Arthropoda > Insecta > Lepidoptera > Tortricidae > Apotomis > Apotomis capreana. The sequence continues at coordinate 18,888,968 of OX392506.1, read as the reverse complement.
TATTGGTCGGCATAACATTAAGTTTTAGTTACGAGCAAGTTATGTCGGTTTCTAATATAATTACATTTAATTAAAACAATTTAAACAAACAATTTTAAATTAAAATTTTAGGGAGGCTCAAACAATGAATGAACGATGAAATGAACTTGATAAAATCCGTTTAAATTGTTCTATTGAAATCGAAATTGTGTGTTTTTAAATTATAAAATCTCTTAAAATATTTCGCAACGTATTGCGACAAACAAAAGAAGCGACAAGTAATAGCATGTTAAAGGTTATAAATTCTAACCAGGGGGGGGGGGGGGGGGGGTATTCGACCAATTTTAGAGATATAATGGAGATCTCTCCTTTTCATCGCCATCCGTCACTTTTGACGTGTGCCTACTTGACAAGTGGCGATATCCCTAGAACATCGCAACTTCGTCAATTCGGACGCGCAAAATTTTCGTTTCCTTTGTATGTGACGGCATAAATAACAGGCGCATACTTTAAATTGACCGCGTAGTACGTGAAATTAGTCCGTTACGTTTCGTTCAGAACAGAAATTTATATACATGAATAACATTTTTGACAATCATTATCGCCTTCGTATTTCAAAAATTGAGATGAGATATGTCACTTTTAAGCTCATCGCATTTAAATGACAGTTCAATGGCGATATAACTGTTATCTAATAGAGATTTGACGTTTGGCGATCACTCAAATGTCAACCTCGAATTAGGTCCCTGGGAAGCAATTCGACCAATTTTAGAGAGATCGCCATCTGTCACTTTTGACGTGTTCCTACTTGACAAGTGGCGATATCCCTAGAACAACGCAACTTCGTCAATACGGTCGCGTTTAATTTGCGTTTCCTGTTTATGTGACAGCATAAATAACAGGCGCATCCTTTAACTTGACCGTGTAGTGCGTGAAATTAGGCAGTTACATTTCGTTCAAAACAGAAATTCATATGCATGAATAGCATTTTTCTCAAATATTATCGCCTTCGTATTTCCAAAATTTAAATGAGATATGTCACTAGAAGCTCATCTTCATCTAATAGAATTTTGACGTTTTGCGATCTCTCAAACGGAATTCTCGAATTAGGTCTCAGGAACATTTATTAGGCAAATAATTTAATTTGAGTAGGTAATATTTATTTGACAAAAAATGCTAATAGTGTCGAAATGAAAATACCTACAAATATAAAGTTTAATTGAACATTTCGTTATCTACGGGTTAAAATAAGCTGTAAAAGAATTACAGAATGTACAACATGCAATATACCCTTAGCTATTAGTATTCTACGTTCATCGTTTTGTCTTTTTCCTGAATTCACTGGCGTGACTTGCTTTTCCTTTATTTGCTTTCTGTCAAACGCTTTAAGCCTGTATTAGAGGACGAGTGAAACCACCCTTTTTGTATTTTAGAAAACTTCTTAATACAACTTCCCTACACCCAGCCACCTTTTGCCATTCTCAAAAAAAAAGTGTGTGTGTCAGCTCCGACGCACGACTGGAGTTTACTCTTCAGGCCAGGCGCGCACCACGATTTTTTTTTAGTCGCGCGATAATTTTGTCGCAGAAATAAGCGTACTTCTGGGTTTATGAAAATCGTGGTGCGCGCACTCTCATATAAACCCATATCTTGCATTTATGCGACAAAATTATCGCGCGACTAAAATCGTGGTGCGCGCCTGGCCTTAAGAACGATTATAAAATATATACTCAATACTTTTATAGCACATAATGATTAGTAAATAGTTTAAGTATCATATTATGTACCCTGTTGGGTGCTGCAAACAAGAACGAGAAGGTAGGCATTTACATAATATTAATATACGAGTATAATATACAGCAAAATTACAATATTTTACAAGGAAAATTTACAATACAATACAAGTACGCTTTATTGCACACCAAAAAACATTTACACAAGAAATTACAAATAAACAAATTAAAAAACGGTAGACAACAGGCGGTCTTATCGCTAAAGAGCGATCTCTTCCAGACAACCTTTGGGTAGTGGAGTAATTTACTTCCGATTGATTTTTAACAAATTGGAGAGATCATGAGTAGTAACTAAATAAGGAAGCGTGATGTAAAGCGCCCTCGAGCGGCTAGTTTAGTTACTAGAGTCTGCAGTGCTACGGAAAAAAACCGTATCTTACTATGAAATCCATACAAAGATACGACCTTTCTACCGTAGTATCGCAATACTTTTTTTTTTTTTTTTATCTATTAATTAAGGAGCTTTGATCATTTTTATGAACATGCCAGCTCCAGCAGGCCTAATACACAACATCATTCATCTAAAAGACATAGGTAAATTAAAACATAAACCGTATAAACTTAAAAATAACATGTACACGAAAACAACTAAATTTGTAAACACTATTTACATAAAAACAACTGTATACAAATTTAGCCGATTCCGATAAGGGTTCCGCCAATATTGAATTGAACATTACATTCAAGAAAGATCTGGTATTAGACCTAGCCATTTACATTAGACAAAAACAAACGTACAAAATCACCTTCCTTAAAAAAATCCTTAAATAAATCCAAAATCTCCTTAACAACAACTCCAAACAGCGTTTTGAACTTCTCCTCCCAACTTTCGGTAGAAAACAAAATATCCTTCGTCTTCTCAACCAGCCTTTCAAAAGTAATACGTCTCTTCTTCTTGTCCTTACTTTGTCTTTTATCTTCCATATCAGCCCGCTCAAGTAGGCTGATTAACCAATAGACACTCGGACCTCTTCACATCTGTTACTCTTTTTGAATTCCGCGGCTTACGAACCTCTTGTTGTGGCTCGCTCTCTAATCTGTACTGACTTACTGATCGCTGGCCCTCAGCCTGACAGACAGAATCTTCAGACTCTTTAGATTGTAACGGCTTCGACAAAACAGCATCTCTATATGACTTTCCAAAACTTAAGTCATTCTCAAAAACAGATGGCGCATCCCGACTACAAACATCCGTATCCTTTTTTTCCTTATTTTGCATATACAACCAAAAAGCCCGTTTATATATACATCCCTCAGCAGACATAATCCTGCGAATTTCTTACTCCTTCACAAAAACCGGGCACGACTTATCTAAGGCCATATGGCTGCCTTTACAATTAATGCATCTAAAAATAGTCGTTTCGCAATTGGCATGCTCCCCGCCGCATTTCGGACAGGTAACTTTAGTAGTAGGACAAAACCTGCTCAGATGACCGAACTTCCAACATATTGAACATTGGGTAACCGGGAAAGTGTACTGATTTACCTAAAATCAGCAACTGTAGGCATAAACATATGGCGGTAAAGAAGTTCCCTTAAAACACAGACGAATAGCTTCAGCCTTAACCCAACGCCCATCATGATCCAAACGGTTTAGTCTACATATTGACAAAATGTCTTCAGACCCTTCAATATTCTTTAAAAATTCGTCTTCCTCAACCTCCAACTCAACCTGCCTTATAATTCCATAAGTGCAGCATGCCATATTAGACCAATAAGAACGTCTCGTTTCATTGTTAAACTCCTGAGAAGCCAGAAGCTTCTCCGCATCATCCTTAGAGTTAAACTGTATGCGAACTTTACGTGGACCCATAAACTTGACGGATATAATTCCTTTTATACCCTTAAATTGCAGCAACTTTGCCAAACCAATCTGTTTCGGTAAATCTTCTTTTGACACTATATAAACTTCAAATAGCTTGTCAGGCACAGGCACACCGTACGGCTCCAGCTGCGTTTTGGCGGTTGCTAAATCCCGCAAGCGTTTAGGTTTCCTGCCTATTGTGATAAAACTATCACTACAACCACAGCTTTCGTCGCTCAGACCACAAGCACGCTTCACCGCTATATGCCGCACATCCGACATGGACTCAGCGTCCGATACAATATCCGATTGACTCGGCCCTGCCATACTATCAAACTCCACTTCAGATAGCCACGACGGAGCTGCCCGCTGCCCACATTCTAAAAGTGACGTATCACTCACGACACCTCGACTTGACTCACTCATCGCAAAAACAGCGAAAAGGACTCTAAAACTGAATTAACTTATAAATAAAATAAAATTTGATAAAATTTTCAACCGTCGCCTTTGACAACCAAACGTCAATCCTCGCAATACTTATATTTTTGGAACGTATTTGCCGTGCTAATTTAAAAAGTCGTATCTCAGTATACGATCGGGGTAAAAATACGACTTAGTAATTTAGCAGGTCATGCGTTAAGCGTTATAGACTAAGCTCCCGATATAAAATGACCTTTACAGAGATGTTTATTTGATGAAATGTATTTTATAATTAGTTTAAAATGACAATAAATATATTGGATATGGGTTGCATAACAGATTTTAGTCCGGGTTATGTTTAGTTTAAAATTAAATTTTTTTTTTTTTTACATTTCACCGATTTGATTATTAGATAAATTCATAATTAAATAATCTTTAATTTTATTTAATTTCAATTCAACAATCAGACCTTTGCAAAATGCTAGTAGGTATAGAGTTACCTGTTTATACCTGGCTACCCAATAGTTGTGACGGGAAAAGAATAGGCAACCTAACGTTTGCATATTCTATGGGCTTCATACTTTCGATTGGTATAGAATTTATCTAATATTAATCAAACCGGTGAAATGTTTAAAACAATATTTTTTTATTATTAATTAAACATACCCAGGACTAAAATTTGATAGGCAACCCATATGCAATATAATTATTGACATATTAAATTAAATATAAAATACACTTCATCAAATAAACATCTCGGTGAAGGTTATTTTATATCGGGATCTTAGTCTATAACGCTTAACGCATAACCTGCTAAATTACGAAGTCGTATTTTTACCCCGATCGTATACTGAGATACGACTTTTTAAATTAGCACGGCAGATACGTTCGATTTTACACCCCATATTTTTCATACCCCGGGCTTATATATGAAAATCGATTCTTAAGGAGTAAACTCCAAAAAATGGCTTTATTTGGCAGTCACTATGAATATTATTTTAGTTAATTTTACATAATTTTACAATTGTAAGTGTATAGACAACACTCCTCACAATTAAAAAAGAAAAAATGCTCAATTTGCTTCAAAACATTTATAACAGACAAAGGGATAATGAGAACCAAGAAAAGGTAAAAGACCGATTAAAACTAACGACAAACGATAGTATTAAAACTTTTAAAATCCCAAAAGAACATAATCGTTCCTAAAACTGCGAAGAATAAAAACGAAACGGGAACGCTTGAACGATAGGGCTGCCAACTGCCATTAGGAATAATTTATATCTATCAGGGCTATCTCAATCCCCTGGCGTCATTAGTCTTTTGTTTCTCTATTCCGGCTGTTGCTGCTCGGGAATTTAATCACAAGCAAATGCCAATGGATTAGCGTTAGATCAGTGCCGATGCTCTGACAAATGCTATGCAGATGTATGACAGTAAATACATCCGATATCGATCCAGACAAATATTAACGGTAAAAGTTTTTATTGGTATGTCCATTCAAAATAACAATCTTCATCATTATTCATAGCCCTGTCCACTGCTGGACAAGGGCCACCCCTAAAATTCTCCACAACGATCGGTCTTGCGCCGCCCTTGTCCATTTCTGCCCGCCATTCTAACCAGGTCGTCGGTCCACCTTGTTGGGGGCCTCACCATGCTGCGTCTTCCGGTCCGCGGTCGCCACTCAAGAACCTTTCTGCCCCAATGGCCATCGGTACTGCGAGCAATGTGCCCCGCCCACTGCCACTTATGTGTGGCGTCTGTCTGAGTCAAATCTACAACCTTAGTTCTCTTACGTATCTCATTTCAGATTCAGTGCATAGCTCGCTCCATTGCTTTGAAAATGATAATATAATTATTGGGTTTTATACATTTATTAAGTTTTGCTATTTTGACTTCATTGCGCCGCATTCATACAGGTAGTTATGTTGACATTTGAAAAATGTGTATTGCTCGCTCAGCCATTTATTTTTTAGATACATGCAAATGCTACGTGGAAGGAGCAAATACCTATTTCTAAGCACCGATTGGACCTAGTTTAAGGTCAAAGTCAAATGTATTTTTCAATTAACGCATAGCATAATTTTTCAATTAACGCATAGCACTATGTATGAATGTCAAAGCCCAATCGATACACACGTTAATTGAAACCATTAGATTTAAGTAAACAGCGCATAGGTATACAAAATACAAACACTATTTTGATTCGTTCCAATTCAATTTTCACGGGACCGAATTTCGTTTGTGTAATTCAATTGCAAACTGCGGCATTGCTGACAAATACAATATTTATAAATGGCTCATTTTATAAAATATTTTCACAAACAATGCAAGGGCGTTAAGCAAAGTTGTTTAAAAAATATCACTTTCTAGCGGTAAGACGTCTGTGGCATATACATAATTATATATGATTATAATATATGTTACCTTGCGTTGGTGGATTATCCGACGTTTCGGCTACCTCGTTGGTCTTGGGTTGGCTCGACTCTAATCGCCGATCGGATGATCATAAGCTATGTCCCATTTTTGTAGTGAAAATGTCTATAAATCGTATAAGTTTCTGCCAGTGGTTACTTAGAAGGTAGTCCTTTCCCGTAGACGGGTAACAAGTATCATAATCATAATATGATTATGGATAGCTGGACATCCAAATATTATTTGGATGTCCAGCTATCCATGTACCAAAATTGGTAAAAATTCGTCCAGCTATTTCGGATCCTACTACGCGTTGTTCAGATTTTTCCAGAAATAATGACCTCTCCTCATACAAAAGCGGTTTTCTATACGATTTTAGAATTTGATAATACTGTCTATATTAGTCATCCTTGTCTGTAGGTATATTTAATTGTGACTCATATAGATAAAAGTTTATTTCTAAGCATTTTACGTATGCAGAAAAGAGTAGTTGTCGACCGATTTGTCCACCACAGCCGTCTCCACTTTCCGACGACGGAGGAATAAATTCCTTTGTGACTCGCTCGTGAAAATTCAGAGCACACTCACTTGTTGAGCCGAGCGTCTCTGTCAATCGCCGGGGGCACCTGCCGCTCCCCCTTTCCCCCTTACCACCTTCCCGGCTAATTTGCAATCCCGGAACGGTCGTATTTTCCCCAGATATAGGTTTGCAACTCTGACCGAAAATAAACTTGGCCACTGTTTTATAGCGTGTATATAAACATTTTCGTTGCGATTATTTTTCTGTTGTTCAATGGCTTCAAAATTAAACAAAAAAATTGGGCAAGTGCGAGCCCGACTCGCGCATGAAGGGTTCCGTACCTATACATATATATAATCTATAACAAGTTTGTTGTATGAGAGCCCCCCTTAAATATTTATTTTATTTTATTTTTAGTATTTGTTGTTATAGCGGCAATAGAAATACATCATCTGTGAAAACTTCAACTGTCACTAGCTATCACCGTTGTTGAGATACTACAGCCTGGTGACAGACGGACGGACGGATAATATGTATAGGTACGGAACCCTTCATGCGCGAGTCGGGCTCGCACTTGCCCAATTTTTTACCCTTTGGGTACGGAACCCTAAAAAGAGGATGCGCTCTTTACATTTGCAGTTTTTAATAATATGGAATTTAATGAACTACCTTGAACATTAAATATGAAGATAAGTTTCTGCATGATAACAATTCGAGTATGATATACACAGATGTGAGATAGTATGCAACTGACCTAATTTTCAGCTATTGAGGTCATCTCCATTTGTTAGAAGAGTGCGTCGCTACTCTAACGAAGCCTCTTGTTTCTTTATATAATAAATAAGTGTAGTGTTACGCTTCATGTTTATTTATTTAAACTTTATCGCAGAAAAAAGGTGGACTTAATGTCATGGAACATTCTCTACCAGTCAACCTTAGGGCACAGCAGAAAAACTACATAATTACATTATAATTAAAATACTTATGATCCATCTGTTTATATTATTTAATGAACACGTGCGACGTCTAAATATAAATACTCAAAGGCGACGTGACCTCTCAGAGATATACAAATTTCATTATCTGGGTTCGTAAAATGCTAGCAAAAATTCATTGAAGCGCTAGGTCGTCCCGTACGTCATACGTCATTTCAATCGATTTTGCTAGCATTTTACGATGCCTGATCATTATAAAAAAATAAAATTTAAAATTTAAAAACCCCCGACATGACAACCAATAAAAAGAAAGAAATAAAATCTACGAAATGTGCCTATACAATGAACAGTAGAAAAAGAATCCAAGCTTCGTTGCGTTCGGGGGACCGCTAATTACCTAAATGAAATGAAATATATTTTTCAACGCAGAATTGCATTTGTATGCATTTGGGCTTCCCACTTTACGATTTTCAGTACATTGCATTTCATTTACTTAGCGGTCCCCCGACGCAACGAAGCTTGGATTCTTTTTCTACTGTTCATTTTATAGGCACATTTCGTAGATTTTATTTCTTTCTTTTTATTCGTTGTCATGTCGGGGGTTTTTAAATTTTAAATTTTATTTTATTTCATATTTTTTAAACAAACAGAAGTTTCGTCCCGGAATTTTCTTCTTTTGACACTATTTTTGGTTACACCGTTAAAGCTCCAGGGTTTCCAATCTTTCGTCGAGCTTGATCCTTGACTATATGTAGGTACAGCAGGATCCCAAGCCAGTGGTAATGAATGCCGTCTTCTCTAAGATTAAAGTTAGGATATATTTTGATTTCAATAGCCTTAAGCAACATTCTGGGAAAACATCGTTAAAGTCAGACTAGTTAATGCTTATACTGGCAAAATGGCGAAGTTATTAGCCAAGACAATCAAAATACATACTTTAAATGCACTGCATGAGTCGCAAGAACTTGCTATTTGTGGCCTAAAACAGAACCAGGTTTCTATCCTACAGGATCCAAATACGGTACGGGTGGCTTACCTAGCTCCATAAAAATTGCAGTTGGTGCTAGGTAACTTGACTTAGTTTTGAAAGACCTAATCATTGATACCCCACACCATGGGATAAACATCCCCTTTTTAGTTACGTGTAGGGAAGGTACACAAAAAATTGTTTTTAAAAATGTATTCAACCACTATGTCTCTGAGCTAAGCTGTGGACAGACTGACACAAACTACAAAATCCTAAAAAGCTGTTATTCACTTAGGCAGGAGTACTTTTGCTAAAGCTTACGTGTCATTTAGTCGCGTTAAAATCTTGCAGGGTGTTACTATTTGTGACCTCAATCACAGGAACCTGTTCAATATTACTAATAACAATTCAGCTTTAGCAGAATTCCGAAAGTTAAAAATAGTGACCCAGTACTGTGACAGAAATTATATTGAGTTTTTTTGTCAAAAAAGTTTTTTTGAGACTCGGTTTTATTATTGACTGTACTTTCTTACATAAATGTTAATTGCTCATCAAGAACAATCAGACGAGCCCAAACACCATGGGTTTATCTTGAGCTGTTTAGGAGTTCCTTCGGCCATCTTCAGCTCCAAGGTGCCAAATTATTGTACTGTCACAAATTTATTAATCTGTTGATTACGCTAATACAACTTAACATTTAACCAACATTAGAAATTCTTGGCTTAGATCCTTTCACAACTAGCTGGTCATCATGATGAGACCTTCATTTATTGAGTGATATAGAACATGCTAATAATACTTAACATTTAACCAAAACTTTGGAATCCTTGGCTTCAATATTGGCTGAAATCCATTAACAACTAGCTGGTCATCATGAGACCTTAATTTATTGAGTGATATAGAAAATGCTAATAAAACTTATCATTTATCCAAAATTTGGAATTCTTGGCTTCAATATTGACTGAGATCCATTAACAACTACCTGGTCATCATGAGACCTTCATTGAGTAAGTCATAGAAAATGCTAATAATACTTAACATTTAACCAAAATTTGGAATCCTTGGCTTCAATATTAGCTGAAATCCATTAACAACTAGCTGGTCATCAAAAGACCTTAATTTTTTGAGTGATATAGAAAATGCTAATAAAACTTATCATTTATCCAAAATTTGGAATTCTTGGCTTCAATATTGGCTGAGATCCATTAACAACTAGCTGGTCATCATGAGACCTTCATTTATTGAGTGATATAGAAAATGCTAATACAACTTAACATTTAACCAAAATTTGGAATCCTTAGCTTCAATATTGGCTGAGATCCATTAACAACTACCTGGTCATCATGAGACCCTCAATTAGTGAGTCATTTATAGAAAATGCTAATAAAACTTAACATTTAGCCAATATTTCGAATTATTGACTTCATTATTGGCTGAGATCTCGTCACTTGTTCCAATTAAAGCTGAATATCTTGGAAACTACTGGTTCTATTTCCACCAAACATAGCTAAGAACCATCTCGACAGAAAAGTCTTTCGATTAAAATAAACCGCACCTAAATTGGTCCATCCGCTTGGGCGCTACGATGCCACAGACAGACACACAGATACACAGATACACATGTTAAACTTATAATACCCCTCTTTTTTTGTCGGGGGTTAAACAGATACACAGATACACATGTTAAACTTATAACACCCCTCTTTTTTCGTCGGGGGTTAAACAGATACACAGATACACATGTTAAACTTAAAACACCCCTCTTTTTTCGTCGGGGGTTAAAAAATGTATTAAGAACTTTATATTAAAAGTATTATGATCAATTCTTCATTCATAATATGTTATTCTTGAGAACTAAAATCTAAAATAAATTAAATATAGCTAAAATAACTCAAAACTGTGCCCCCGCGGCATGGTCCCGAAGACGCTGTTATTCTTATAAATTAAGATGATTCTTGAAAATGCGGTTGCAATATGGTAAGATCTCTAATATTAATAAAAAATCCTTCAAGCGTGTTCTCATCTCATAGATGCATTTCATGAATCTAAAGTGACACCCTGCGCTTGAAAAATCTCAAAAATTAACTTTTTACAGTTGAATATTACCTAAATGGATCACTTAGTAGAAAAAAGTCATCCCACACCCCATACTAATGGAGTATCGCGGGCAGAAATTGGATGAGGGCGGCTCAAAATCGGTCGTTGTGGAGAACTGGAGAACTTTGTCCAACAGTGGCCATCTATCGGCTGATATGATAGTGATGAACCGTATTTGGATGCCCAGCTATGCCTGTACCAAAATTGGTTAAAATCTGTCTAACCGTTTCGGTGTGATGCGCGTACAAATACATTTTAATAACAGGCTGTTTAATAAATGGCGTTGTATTTAGGAGTGGCGCCGCGCGCCCCTTAGCTGTATCGCACTGTTTTTTCCTAAAATGTGACGTTTTCAATGAAAAAGGCCCACTTTTTCGCTTACCATAAGGACGAAATTTGTTTGCATCTTTATACCAATAACCCGTCAAACACGTCCTTATGGTAAGCGACAAAGTGGGCCATTTTTCATTGAAAACGTCACAAACAATGACCCCTATCCATAGCAAACTGATTTTCAATACAAATTTAGAATACAAATTTACATATATAGATCAACTCGAATTATATTATTACAAAATTTTATAAGAGCCACGCCTACCAAAGCGAGATTTTTCATTACGCAAGTTCAAGCCTTTTGAAAGTCATGAAGATTTTGAGACGCTGATGAGCGGTATTAGCAAAGTTTTTTTCTCATTACGTCTCCTTGAATATATATTGTGGATTGGAAAAGTTTCAAACGTACCTCGTAGCTTTTTGTGAGACCAGAGTATAATTGATCATAAAAAGCATATAAAGGGTGAAATCGGGGTCATTTAGTACATTACATACCTAGAAGAGGGCGGTGAATCAGTGAATACCTCAGATCGTTTTGTCTAAAGTTTTACGTCTTGCCTCTGCTAGGAAGTGAGATTTTCTCTCCGTGTAGCGTGCAGAAAATCCCACTTACGGCCTTGGGTGACGTAAAATGTATTTAGAATTTCAGAATTTTCACGCTACCTTTCAGAATAAAATGAGATTGGATCGCGAAAATTGTGATTTATTTAATTATTCAAGTGGTGGCTTGGAAAGATCAAAGGTAAAGAAATGAACTACTCTAAGGTCCGCCGAATATGGCTAAGTCCAATCTTCTGTAATAAAATATGTATAATTAAATATTTAACATTTGTATGCTTGTGACTTATTATAAATTCAAAGTTTCTAAGAAACGTAACAAAAAATTGAAAATGGCACGAGATTATAGACAAATAATCGCGGTGTGGACGCTCTCTAATGTCAGACCTCACTGTTCAATATCTCGCCATGGTAATGTGCCTTGAAGTAGGTAACCAGTATAACGTTTTTATTTTCATTTAGATTAATTAATTAATGTATTTTAAATATTTATTTTATAACATTCAGGACGACAAGTCATATAGCTTAAAAGATACTGTAAGTGTAACGCAATGCAGTTGAAATGCATAATACTTAATAATGTCCTTTAAATGGGCGTAATAAAACCGAGATATTCTTAAATTGGGGACATAACAATGCCTCGTCGAATCATGGCCTTCTAAATGTATAGGGAAGAAAATGAACACAAAATGAAACGATAAACGCTAATAGATGATGTATTGTATAGGTGTTAATACGTATCCAAAGCGACTGCACTTAGTTTCATTGATATCATTGAGGCATATTGTATCTACTCCTACAATTACATACATATTAAAGAAGACGATAATATTGTTTAGATAATCTGTGGGCTGCTTTGTTACGAGGTTCACGTTATAGTTGAACGAATTCGATATTGGCATACGTTAATTTATTTATCATTAGAATTAAGGTTTCAATGCAACGATAGATTCTAATTCTGAAAGTTGAATATATTTTGATGTACTTATTTTGATACTAGCTGTGCCCGCGGCTCCGCACGCGTGGTAATCGATCTGTGCCTGTTTTGCTTCATCACAGCTTCTTAATACCCGACTTTCCGTGCTGTCCAAATCTATTGGGATCTTGAAAGTTGTGCGAGCCATTTTTCCACCAGACAGCAACGTAGCAGCGATTATTCAATTAAATTTGTTGATATCCGTACCCCCTCTTCTAAACTTAGAATTAATTTGGCAAAATCCTTCCCCAGTGGCTTCACCGTCACAACATATTAATTTCAGGGCCATCTATTAGTTTATCAGGATACTCGATAGTCGTAGCACATGTTTGAAAAAAGTTTGCACCTCATTCCTAAGTAGCGCCATAAGATTCAGTTGCATACTTAACTCAATCAGGTGTAGTGGCTACTCTCCCCTTTTATTGGTAATTTTTTTACTGCCAGTAATATAGCCGGGGATTTTTTAGACAGATTAAAGAAGTTTTCATCAAAATCCGTTCAGCCCTTTTCACGTCATGCGCGGTCGAATAAACATACAAAACAGATAAACAGATAAAAAAAAGTGTTGCTAAGTATCCTCCGTCACCGTGTACCTAGAGACTTTCTACCCTCTACAGCTTTATTATATATACTTATATATATATATATTTTTTATATGTATATAAAAAATACTTTATATATGTATATAGATCAAATACAGTTACAAAACATTTATAACACAATACATTTTCAAGTTCTTCTCTACGCAAAAGTTGTCTGGAAGAGACCGCTCTTAGGTGATAAGACTGCCTGTTGTTGACCTCTAATTGACAACATTTCATATTTTTAAGACTATCATTTTATTACTTTTCTGAATTCTGCTTAAAAAGATGAAGTAATCTCTGTTTTTATTTATTTTCTGAGATGATTATTTATTTTATTATTAATTTATAAAAACATACTCATTTTAAAATGTGGCAACACCAAAACCAGAACTTAATGGAACGGTTACTGTAGTCGGTTTTCTTATTAAAAAAAAACTTAACAAAACTCGGTATGCATCTGTCATCTGTCAACGTCAAATAAAAAATATATATATTCTTTCGCTCTTTGGTTTAGACAACAACCCTATTCAGCCCGTAATGTCTTAGATTGCAGTTATTTGATGTATTTTCTTATATTTCTTTAAATACAGAAGAATAAATTCAAAGATTTTTCTTTAAGGTACACGACATAAAGCCCTGTCGATCTCTATATTTATTTCCACCTGTTATAAATATGAAATGTTGTCAATTGTAATTTCTTACATTGTATCTGTTCTGTTCGTTTGGTAAGTAAATATGCGCTAGAAATTGTAAAAATCTAATTAGAAATCAGATTTTCTTTGGGAGTAACGGTTTTTATCCTACCGACTGTGCTATGAAAAATAACGATTTTCAGAGGAGTGAATAACGCCCACAATGGCTGGTATTTGAGTGGATTTATGATATTACCTACATATTATAGCACAAAAAAAAGAGAACTGCTATATTTGATTGCAACAGTGCCCTATAAGCCGCCTGTTGTAACCAAACACGTAGAATTTTGAGGAATTGTGAATTAAAACTGTTTACGGATTTTTGTGACATTTATTATAATTTTATAACCGAAATTAAACAGACATCCTAATCAAATTAATAACTAGATCGAAGAATAGGCCGGCTAACGGGCTTTTAGAATTTTGAAAAGATAATTAGATACAAAATTGACAACCGTCTTAAAAATACAATGAAATAGATATCTTATCTATCACACACAATAGGATAATCGTAAAAGAAGATGCACAGCTATAAAATACAGTCTATAGGAGTAAGTCTTGGTACAGTTGGTAATCACTTCCTTGATGGTTGGTTTAATGGGGAACGTTCCTCCAACGAAAGAAAGGGTAGAGAATACCTCGCTATAAATCCAGATGCTATTTAAATTTGCAGGCGCTCCTTGGTCCACAAATCAGCCAAAATTTACCTTTGCGCTCATGTTCTTCAGAAGAAAACTCCGAGCGTATGTGGCACTTCACAATATGGAATATATTAATAGCATTCCACTATAATAAAACTGTCAGGTTCCAAACAAAATTGTAGCTCTCGCGAGGTCAAAAAAAATTAATCTCTCTTTTCATTAACAGACGTCATTTTTCTCTGACTTTTTTCCAGAATCTCTCAAAAATCAATTTTTTCTTTCTTTTTTCAACCATCAATCTTTAATCTTCGATTTGACAATTTCCTTTTATCAAATCTCGATGGCCTGATACCAACTGATTCACAAAAAGTGTATAACTGGTATTAAAACTTATGGTAAAAAATTACAGTTAAAAATGAACACAAAACTTTAAAAATATACATTGCAGTTTTACTGCAGCATCCACCAAGTACAACAAAAAGAAATTATTGTCATCATTACAGACTAAAGAAATACAAAAAAAATCTTAAATAATGAGAAAAGGTTGAGCTCCCCTGGATTACATAAATCAAAGTGCAAAAAAACTTAATAATGAGAAAAAGTTGAGCTCCCCTGGATTACATAAAATCAAAGTACTGTAGTACTAATAAATTTTGGAAACAAACGTCACAAAAATCAACAAACCGCTTAAAAAGGAACGCGATTAAAACACGGAAAACAGCGACGTGAAAAGAAACCGAGCATGTTCATATTTAACTACTAGAACATACTAAACTATAACTACTAATAATCCTAAGAAACTTTTAAATTACCGGCCCTTTCTACTTACCAGCTACCATCAAAAGAAATTATTTACACGCGTAATATGCTAATTTATAATAAAAATAATTACATAGCTCAGACGTAAACAGAGGAATGTCAAAGTTGACAAATTGTCAAATATAATAAACTGACAATAGGTCTATAACGCCACAAAAAAGGTAACGTGCGTTATAACCATAGAGTCTAATAACCTAACTAACCTAAGGAGTTTACTCGCCACGTATGCGATAGACGCTTTGTTTTATTACTAAGGAGTTTATTTTTATATTATTTACAGTTTGACAGTGTCACATGCAACGAACTCATTTAAACAATTATGACAACCTCACAACAACACATAGGGTAAACGGTCCTAACAAAGAACCCCAAAGGAAAATGATATTATTAATAGATTGAACTGAACAAGTAGAAATTATTCGAATCAAATTGAATCGAAGCGATTCGTAGGGAATTGAACATAACCGGAGTGTTTCGAATTAAAGACAAAAGAAACGGATAGATGCTAAACGAATTTATTGGAACCGAATGGAAATGAAATATATACAATATTTATAGAGGTTTAAGCAATGAAACCAAATAGAAATAGGTTAAATGAACTATTATGTGGACACTTACCCAAAATTATTTCAAAATATCTTTGATATGATAAATCCCAATGTGAGGAGAGTCGCAATCAGCTAATTCGTACACCTGCTGGGATACAGCACGAACAACACGACACTTAACGAATCTAGGAGCTAGTTTACCACAAAAATACTCTTGTGCAGAAGAACGTACAAAATTACGCCTCCAGACAAATATCGTTGGGATATAGGGTTACTATTTGTCTGCGACTATTATAAGCGCGGGAATTTCGCAAGAAAGCGCGGGTCAAGGAATCCGCTACCTTATCATAAATGGAAGACAACGTCTGAAGCCTCGTCGCATAATCAGCCCGACTCGCAACCAAATCCGTTGAACGAGTCTGACTTCCTAGGCTATGAGGGCTAGTAATAACCTCACGACCAAACATGATAAAATTCGGAGTAAAACCTGTTGCCAAATTAACGCATGAGTTCAAGTATAATGCTACTTTAGGCAACATTCGCGCCCAAGTTCTTTGGTCGTTCTCGACTAAAATACTCAGAGCGGTCAATACGCTTTGGTTATACCTCTCAACAGTATTTACCTGGGGAGAATACAAAGGAATATATAATGGCCTAGGAATCCCATAACTAGATAAGAAATTGACAAATTCATGACTTCTGAAAACCGAAGCGTTGTCACACAGAATATTACGAGGAACTCCATCGCGTAAAAATATATAATTCTCAAGAATCGACGATATCGTTCGAGCGTCAGCTTTCTTGAGACTACTGAGCCAAATATATTTCGAAAAAACGTCAACAACTGAAAATATGTATCGGAAACCATAATAAGCGACAGGAAGTGGCCCAATTAGGTCTACTGCTAGGAGTTGCATCGGAGCAGCTACATCTTTTGGATGCAACATCTGCCCACGGGGTTGAGTATTAGAAATCTTATGCGCTTTACAAGTCTGACACTCTTGGAGTAAACGAACAACGTCACGGTACATGTTACTCCAGTAATAAATAGAACGAGCTTTTAAATAGGTTTTCATGACCCCCGGATGAACAGCAGGGAAATCACGATGCAGTTCCCAAATAGCGTCCGTAACCTTCTCAGCTGGTAAAACTATACGCCATTGGTTATTTACCAACGGGTTATCAGCCACAACGCGGCGAAGCAAAACACCGTCTTGTATGGAGTACGCTTGAAACATCTGAGGAGTATCGCGGACCCCAGTATAGACACGTTTATACCAAGCATCGGCGGTAGCATCTGGACCCTGATCGAACGTAACAAGATTAACGCAAACCCTAGATAAAGCATCTGGTACAGTATTTAAGGAACCTGGCCGATGCTCAATTTCATAATTAAACTGGGAAATATAAATCGCCCAACGCGCCAAACGACCTGATGGGTTGTTTAAAGTCATTAACCACTTTAAAGCCATATGATCAGTAATAATCGTAAATTTCATACCATCTAAATAACACCGAAAATGTTTAAGAGATTCTAAAATAGAAAGTAATTCTCTTTCCGTGGTACTATAATTTTTTTCAGCCTTGGTAAATAGCCGAGAATAAAGAGCGATTGGACGCTCTTCTCCATCGATACGTTGACTCAGAACAGAGCCAAGACCAACTGATGAAGCGTCTGTCTGCAAGAGGAATGGTTTTGAAAAGTCGGGACATGCGACCACAGGAGAATTAAGCAACTTTTCTTTCAATTGTTGAAAAGCCGACTGCGAATCACAGTTCCAATCAATTGGATCTCGTCCTTTCCGTTTACCAATTAAAGCTGTTAAAGGAGCAATAATGGAGGAAAAATTTGGTACGAACCTCCTATAGTAAGAACATATACCAATAAATGCCCGCAATGACTTGGCGGTTGATGGTACAGGATATTCTCTTATCGCCTCAAGCTTTTTGGGATCAGTTTGGAGACCTTTCTCGTTAACAATATAGCCTAAATATCTCAATTCCGACTTACAAAATTCACATTTTTTTAAATTAACTGTCAAACCAGCTTCCTTCAGTCGGTCACAAACCTTCTCGATTAGGCGTAAATGGCTATCAAAATCGCGTGAAATAAGAATCAAGTCGTCAACATACCCAAAAACGCAATCTTCCGAGAAATTGGAGAACTCGTGATTAACAATCATATCCGTCAGCCTCTGCATCTCTGAAGCAGCGTTTGTCAGACCAAATGGCATGCGAACGAATTCGAATAGACCCCTTTGAGGAACTATAAATGCAGTTTTCTCAATACTATCTTTATCAGCAAGAGGGATCTGCCAAAAGGCACTCCGTAGATCAAGAGAAGTCATAAACCTGGCTCCCCGGAGATTATCGAGAATGTCTTGGATACGTGGCAGAGGATACGAATCGCGAACAGTAACACTATTGAGTTTCCGGCTGTGCACGCAAAAACGAACCGAACCATCCTTCTTGGTTACCATAACAACCGGACTGGCCCAGGGCGAACGTGAAGGTCTAATAACTCCCTGCTCGAGCATCTTGTCTATCTCTTCATTGAGAATCGCCAGCTTCGCGGGTGACAGTGGATAATATCGCTGTCGGATTGGAGGACCATTGGTAACAATCTTATGTGACAACCAAGACGTTCTACCGAGCCCAACTTTGTCGGCTGAAATCTCCTCAAATCTATCAATAACGCGTTGAAGACGGACCTCTTGCTCAACCGAAAGACTTTCGCACGCGTGTACATATCTAGCCTCGTATACGCAAGACGACCTAAAATTCTCAGTGGATTGTGGCAAAAATAGTTTGCCGTCTACCTTCCTATCAAAGGCGGAAGTAAGTAAAGATGTCAAGCCAAATTTATTCCAAAACTCAATCCCAAGTATGATGTCAGACGTCATACGATCCGCTACCAAAAATTGATGGTCAACCAAAGCACCATTGAAAGCAATTGGAAGAACAGTAGTGCCTAAAATATTAATCGGCGAATTGTTGGCCGAAACTGCAACAGGTCGGTTGCTAGTATTAAAAGATCTATTCAATTTTAATAGACAGTCCCTGTTCGAGGCGCCAATTTATAGCACAAAAAAAGAACTGCTATATTTGGTTGCAACAGTGCCCTATAGGCCGCCTGTTGTAACCATACACGTAGAATTTTGAGGAATTGAGAATTAAAACTGCTTATGGATCTTTGTGACGTTTATTATAATTTTATAACGGAAATTAAAACAGATGTCCTAATCAAATTAATAACTAGATCGAAGAATAGGCCGGCTAACGGGCTTTTAGAATTTTGAAAAGATTTTTAGATACAAAAATTGACAGTCAACTTAAAAATACTATGAAATAGATATCTAACCTATCACACACTATAGGATAATCGTAAAAGATGATGCACAGCTACAAAATACAGTCTATAGGAGTAAGTCTTGGCACAGTTGGTAATCACTTCCTTGATGGTTGGTTTAATGGGGAACGTTCCTCCAACGAAAGAAAGGGTAGAGAATACCTCGCTATAAATCCAGTTGTTATTAAATTTGCAGGCGCTCCTTGGTCCAAGAATCAGTCAAAATTAACCTTTGTGCTCACGTCCTTTAGACGAAAACTCCGAGCGTATGTGGCACTTCACGATATGGAAAATATTAGCATTCCACTGTAATAAAACTGTCAGGCTCCATCCAAAATTATAGCTCTCGCAAGGTCAAAAAAATTAATATCCTTTTTCATTCACAGACGTCAATCCCCCTGACTTTTCTCCAGAATCTCTCAAAAATCAATTTTTTCTTTCTTTTTTCAACCATCAATCTTTAATCTTCGATTTGTCAGTTTCCTTTTATCAAATCTCGATGGCCTGATACCAACTGATTCACAAAAAGTGTATAACTGGTATTAAAACTTATGGTAAAAATTACAGTTAAAAATGAACACAAAAATTTAAAAATATACATTGCAGTTTTACTGCAATATGCAAATATATCTATATCGTCCTCATTGACGTGACCGTCAATGGCGAACTTGGCTCCTCGATCTTCATGAGCGTCGGTTATGTGCACGAGTGTGGCTTGCAAATTCGGTTTTGAAGGTTCTGTTGCAGGCCGCGCAGTGCAAAGTGCTTTGATAATACATTCATACCAGGTAGCGTCTCTTTGTCACTGATGTAGTGGAACAGTTCTAAGCAAATTTTGTGGCGAGTACCCACTAAATAACGAAGGCCAGTTCGGGCAGCTATCAAGTTGAGTAATAGTGCGAAGTTAATTTGCAAACTAGTGTCCTAATTTACCGTGCGAATAATATAATTTTAAAGCAAACAGCGGTTAGGGTAGAGTTTAATTTAAGCGACAAAGTTACGACATTATTAAGTACAATGTGTCTATTTTGTAGTAGAAATAACAAGTCCTTTTCAGAAAGATTAATATTAATGAATCACGTATTTATGAAGGCCTTCTCCGGATTGGTTCTTCTGTCTACAATTTTATCTAGCCAGCCGTGGATATTTACAACCTCGTATATTGCCTGCCTTGCCTTAGGCCATTCTTTACCCCTAGATTCCTTCGAGTTTCAGAGCCCTAGCCCAAATATGGTATAGAAATATTTCAATATTATCATTTTTATGGACGAAACCGGCACTCGCTTTCCTCGCCCCCTTCTTCCAGGGAATTAATTCACGCACAATTAATACTGAAATGTTTAATGTCCTGGAATTCCGGTAAGTACGAGGATAATATATTGCTTTACATTGAACATCGCGATAAAGGAAATCTAATAATACTTATTCTCGTAGGTTCAGGATCGTTATTTAATGCCTTTACCAATAGTGAATCGAAAATATTAAATGGTGAATAGATGCTAGCCGATGTTTTCTTTATTTATTTTACAAATTTTAGTGTTAGTTTGGGCAAACATTATATTGTTTTTTTTATATTTATTGGCTATTGTATATAAAAAAAATACTTCTTAATACTGTTTCAAAGACAAATCTTTGAAATTTAGCACAGTAATTCTTGACCTGCGGTCCGCAGCCCTAAGGGGTCCCAACACACAAAATGTTTTAAGAGGCTTTATTCCTTTTTAAATTAATTTTGTTCATATTATGACACATAGGATAGATAATTTCAACCAACTTTTTAAAGTGAATAATCCACTTCATCGATAATCTTCATCGATGATCGTTGATAATCGAGGTTAGAAAATATTACTTTCAGAAAGAAAAAAACTATGAACTTTTCCCTGAGTTCTAGAAAGTAAATAAATAAGTTGAAAAAATCAGATCACTGCGTGAATTTTGACAATTTAAGTAGTTTTTGTAACAAAAATTATCATTAAAAACTTCAAACTAGGTTTCAAATAATTATATACCTACCAATAAATCTCAATAGCCCTGTTCTAAGTAGTAACATTGATAATATGTTAAGAAACCTGTTTGATCATAGGGAAAATGTCTAAAACAATCAGCATTTTTGGATAAGGAGCCTAAGCTCATACATACAGTGCATTCAGTACGTCATCAACACACTGAATAATGCCTAAGCCCTACCTCACAGCTCGCTCACAAAGTAGTGCCGCCATGAGCGATAAACATATAGCGTGGAATAATATGGTTCTGTTGTAATGTTAGGGATAGAACCCAATGCACTCAAATTCTGATATAAAGAACCAGTGAACGTGTGGCAATGCAGTAAAAAGAGCTCTGTCAGCTGAATTCAGCGAGATAAGTAGTATGGTACTTGAAGAGTGATGTCATAAAAGACATAGTTACTTTTATCACTTCACTATTCTGCCGTCATACCGAAATAGGGCGCTTCTACATAAACTTGAAAACGGAGAAAAAAAACATTTTGTAAATTTGAAATTATAAAATTCGCTGCGTGAAAGAAAATAAAAAATTTGATACTGTTTTAATGCAAAAACGTGTAAAAGCATTTGAGCTATATGGGTTGATATGCAAAATCCAATTTGGATAACATTTAATAATAAATAAATGATATTTTATCTTTTCTCTTAGTAAAAAAAATACAAATAAATACTTTTATACTACAGTAAAAAGACGTGTCAGGCTAGAAACGTCTTTTCAGCGTAGTAATTTATTAAAACGTCTTTTTTACTTAGTAATAATACGCATAGCGCATTTTAGTTAACGAAATAAAAAGGACGCATTTAGGCATTTACTGCTTTTTAACGTAGGTTGTAAGTAAAACATCGACCTACTTAAAAAGAAAAAAGCAGATACGTCTGTAACGCATTTTGATTTTTGATTTTCGACCAGCCCTAACACTTGGTACATTATTGTTGAAGTGAAGGAAGTAGGCAAATGCTATTATTCTATAACGTTACCTACAAATAAGTTTTAGTTTTACCGCTTTATAAATGTCAAAACGGAATTCTTGCATTGACGACTTTTTATTTGTTTTAATAAAAAAGTACAAGTGTATTTGTTTTCCGAAAACGTCAAATGCCATTTGAAGCAACTGATTTTAGCTTATGCTACGCATTTTCTATATGGCCGTTTTTAGGGTTCCGTACCCAAAGGGTAAAAACGGGACCCTATTACTGAGACTTGGCTGTCCGTCCGTCCGTCCGTCTATCACCAAGCTGTATCTCAAGAACGGTGATAGCTAGACAGTTGAAATTTTCACAGATGATGTATTTCTATTGCCGCTATAACAACAAATACTAAAAATAAAATAAAATAAATATTTAAGGGGGGCTTCCGTACAACAAACTTTTTATAGATTATGGTACGGAACCGTTCATGCGCGAGTCGGACTCGCACTTGCCTAATTTTTTTTAATAATTGTACCCGTCTCCTTTGAAGAAAATGTACCTATATTTTAATACGACAACCCTTTTAATTTAAAGAAAAGCAAACTAATATATTAATGTATATTTATTACTTACAGTAGACTCAAAATGTACACCAGACATCAAAGCAAGAATAGGTTTAGCAAACGTGACTGTTAAAAATAAAAATAATTTAATGACTGCAAATATATCCCAGAAAATAAAAAAATAACAAACGAAAACTTTTTATGGGGTGCATAGTTTTCTATGGGTGTGAAAATCGATCATGACGCAAAGGTACAGGAAGGTACTGAAAGCCTTCGAAATGTGGTGTTGGCGAAGCATTTAACAGTAAATGGTTGAACACCATAAGTCCGGTCCGGTCCAGGGATAGTGGCGCTACAAACAGCTTTCATATGGCAATAATGTGCATACGTTATATTATTAAACGTCAGTACCGATTTATCACAGACTAAACTGAAAACATTGTTTACCGGAATGCTGCTCAATCCTTCGTTCTTCTTGCGAAATAATTACTGAATTCTATTGAAAAAACTTGACTTTTATCACTATGAACAGTTTTGGCTTTATTATTAAAAATACTAAAATGGAATATCTAGTCCTGTTTCCTCTTTGTTTATATCAGTGAAATTCACTGACTTTCAACGTTAGTTACCAAAAATGTGTCGTTGCCAGTAAAGTAGTACCACTAAAAATCCGCATTATGGCGTGGGTTAAAAAACACCCTGTTAGAGTATACATAACATACTATATCAGCTACACCGACAGGAGTTTGAGTCTTAAATTTATGATGATAATTTAAAGAAAACCTTAAAATTTTCTTCAACTGCCTGGACGCATCTGATTGAATTGATATCCAACCGCGAGCCCCCTTTACCCCGCACGCTTAACTATACTACGTAGAAAAGACGGTACTGGCACTTGCGCCTGACTTATTGCGACTTAAATAGTGATTTCACTGAGATGAAAAGGCGCAACTACGCAGAACCGTCTTTTCTTCATATTATCGTGTAGAAGTGCCATTTCTTTTTATGAAAATGTCAATTTTTTTCTAAAATAATAAAACGCTTTTGCTCAGATGTGTCTTTTTATTTTAGCATACATCAGAAATGCCCTGTCTCATTCGTTTTATACGCGGTATCCCGCAGATACGTCCTTTTTGATTGCAGTTAGGTTTCACAGGGTTCTGTTCATCTTTAGTCAAATTTAAAAATACTGGTAGATCCGTCTTTTTTTGCTGATTCCGAATATGTACAGAACTCATTTTTGACAAAAATGTTAGATGCGCCCTTTTTCGATATGACGGCAGTATTGTATCGTGATATTCGGAGCAGAAAATATAAGTTATGCTCTAAAATTTTATAGAGGGATGTAAATATGTAATAAGATTAGAGCTACCTACCCATAATATATTCAATACAAATTCTGTGTATCGATCAAGTCTGTCCTGGGACCTAATTTGAGAATGCCGTTTGAGAGATCGCAAAACGTCAAAACTCTGTTAGATAACAGTGATATCGCTTTTGAAATGTCATTAAAATGCGTTGGGCTTCAAGTGACATATCTCATCTCAATTTTGGAAATACGAAGGCGATAATGATTGCCAAAAATGCTATTCATGCATATGAATAATCTGTTTTGAACGAAACGTAACTGACTAATTTCACGCACTACACGGTCAAGTTAAAGTATGCGCCTGTTATTTATGCTGTCACATACAAAGGGAACGCAAATTAAGCGCGACCGGATTGACAAAGTTTCGATGTTCTATATCGCCACTTGTCAAGTAGGGACACGTTAAAAGTGACGGATGGCGATGAAATGGAGAGATCTCCATCATCCCTCTAAAATTGGTCGAATTACTCCCCTGGCTAATTCCCCGGCGTGTGAGGAGAAACATCAGAGCAAGGAATGTTTACTATGTTTGCCTACATCAGAGGTTTCCAGCACAACTGTGACATGCGACTCTTTCTCGCGCGGGCAATATTACCCATCTCTTTCTTCGCTATACTGTGAGAGAGTGACATATGATGCTATGTCGCGTGAGTCGCGAAGCGCAGTTGCGCTAGACGGGCATGGACCATATACATATCTCTGTTGTTTGTAGCGACCTAATTGAAACAAATCCTCTAATTTGAAATTTTTCATGGACCGTATTTTAACTCCTGTGACCCTCAGGTTAAGAATCACTAGTCTACATAGCATCATTCATAACATTATGCGGAAGTATAAACTTATCGAGGCACGACATAACTAGCATTATACTTAGTTCACAGTTTTTTTTACTTACTTTGTTACTATTTCATCATCATCATCATCATCAGCCAAAAGACGTCCACTGCTGGACATAGGCCTCCCCCAGAGAACGCCACCATGACCGGTCCTGCGCCTCCCGCATCCAGCGGACTCCAGCGACCTTCACCAGGTCATCAGTCCACCTTGTGGGGGTGCCTACCCACGCTGCGACTATTTGCTGTTACTATTTATGTCATTCATTATATTTTGTTCCTTAATAAATGTTTTTTTTCTTTCTTTCTTTCTTTTTTACATAGTACTAGCTGTTGCCCGCGACTTCGTCCGCGTGGAACCTTTGTCTTGAAAATTTTACATCTTTATTATTTTCAGATCTAAGTAATGTTGAAATTGCTAAACGTGCTTTTTTTTTGAAATTGTATACGAAATAGTAACGAACCCTTCGTACGCGAGTCCGACTCGCTCTTGGCCTTTTGATGAGTCAGTCAGTCAGTACACTTGCATTTATATATATAGATTAGCGGATTTCCCCATACAAACCTTGCACCCCTTTTTAACCCCCTTAGGGGTGAAATTTACTAAAACGCTGAAAGTACTTTTTGTGTTTTTGAATAAGTAATCTTTCTACAAAGTTTCAAGTCTCTAGCTCAAAAAAAAAAAGTTTCTCCCATACAAAATTTGCACCCCTTTTTAACACCCTTAGGGATTGAATTTTTCAAAATCGCTTCTTATCTCTAGCCCACGTTATAAAAGTAACCTACTGTGCAAAAATCAACTCTCTAACATTAGTAGTTTCGGCTGTGCGTTGATGAGTCAGTCAGGACTTCTTCTTTTATTTTTACATAGTATGATCCATTTAACGTGCCTAGTTCATATTTACGAGTACATCTACTATATAAGTACTCCATATATTTTTCCAACATAAGCGACTCTTTTAACACCAGCATCACGTTATTGTTGAGTATGTACACTGTTCCAAATTATAGGCAGTAAAGTTAATATTAATTATATTGTCACTATTTCTATTGTGACACCTGTTCCATGTAATCTATCACCTGCCTATACGATTGTGTAAACCTGCCTAGCTCGATAATGTTCAAGACGTTTCAAAACGACTCGGAAACTAGCATGCGAATCGTTATGGCCTTGTACTATTCAAATACGTATCAACTTCGATAAAGTCAAGGTGTCATGCCACTACGCTGTTTACGATTCGATCATAGTGTATTCAGGTAAGTAGATTACTTTAATCTAGAAAACTACCATGAAATTGTCATTTTACAGAATGGTTGACTCATGTCGTTATTTTAAATCCTGGAAGCTTACCTTCTTTAGCACGGCTCTGTTTAGTATACCCATCATTTAGCCGCTTTGAACACAGTAGAAAGACTTATAACTCTTTTAAGATAATTGACAACATTTCGTATTTTTAAAACAACAATTTTATTAGGTACTTTTCTGTATTCCGCCTAAAAAGAGAACTTAATCAAATAACCAGAAATTATTTTTCCTGAGATTACTAATTGTTTTATTACTAATTAGATTACATTAGATTAGATTTATTTCACACATATAGGGATACATTATAAATTACACATAGTAAATTTACACGAATCTACACGATGATCGTCAACATAGTAAACAAATTCACCAAGTCATAATTCATTAGGTCATTAAGTAAAAGCAATGACAAAAAATTTCAAAATAATATAAAAATTTAAATAATGTCGAATAAATATGTCAATAAATTCACTTAATATACAAATTAAATGTCAACAGTCACCACAAAGGATCGTCGCCTACACTAAAATACAAAACATTTCACCTAAATATGTCAAGATAATCTTTAACTGAGTACAAAGGATTTTCTAATAAAAGGTTTCTCAATTTACACTTGAATACCATGTCAGATGGTTCGTTCCGAAGATCGGCGGGTAGGCGTACATAGTAGGTCGGACCGATGACTCGCGGGTTCTTATCTGCACGTGCCATTAAACGCGGGACGGTTCTAAGTCTCCCCGTCGATTGAATCTGCTTACCACAAACCTCGACACGCTTAAATATTGGTAAATTGTTTCTTACGAACAGCAACACTTCGAACATGTATACTGAGTAGTGCGTCATAATTCGATGCGTTACGAAAAGGTCCCTGCATGGATGTCGTGGTTGCACACCGGCAAGAGTACGTAATGCTCGCTTCTGTATGATAAAATTTATTAAAATTAACTAATTCTAAAATGTAGAATCTCCAAAACTATGACACAATGTATAGTATGGCTTACTTATTCTGGTGTCTTATTTAAAAAAACGGTTGACGGTGAGATTGACATTATTGACAGCTAATTTTTATCTCGGATAGGTCGAAGACTAGGTACAACTATGCCACAGTATAAGACAGTAGTTAAAGTTCGAAGAAAAGTACATCGCGCGGTTTGTATGTGTGCGCGCCGTTTAGGTACGCGTCACATGCAAACGACGAGTAATAAATAGACATGAATCAGTCGGGGCCGCGCTGTTGCCGTGTTCGGAACTCGGAGCCGCAATAATTATTGCTATTAAGTGTCAGAACTGTAAACACATTGAAAAATAATAATAAGGCATTTCGTACATCGCGAAATAGACGAAAGTATTTCAGTGTGGCTAATTTATAATAATTGTTATTCTTTTCAATAAATATTTTTGTTTTTCAATTAGTTGTACTTATGAACTTTTATTAATCGTACCTACCAACTTGTAAAAATCCAAGATGCAATATATAATTTGTAATAATAAACGTTAGTGCGCTTTCTGGTCTTTGTGGAGTTCTTTGTAAAGTGCCGCGCGCAAGCCAAGCGGCTCCCCCTACCTACAGTCAAAGGAAATCGCCGCCACTTATCAAAGGATGCCGAATGCGCGAAAGAGGTACCGCACCTTCTAATTAGATATTAACCTAGCTAGTTCGGTAACAAATATTGAAATAATCGTATTCAAGTGTAGCGAGTATTCGTTGGACGAAGTAGGTAGCTACGAGTACTCGTATAATTATAATAATTCGTTTCCGTAATGACTGATGGGGTAGGTATTGTTAATTACATGGTTATATCTACTTATATAAATATTTTATAATAACACCTGACATTACACGACACCTAACAATCGAAATAACTATATACCTATGTTACCCCACAAATTTGTAGGTACAACCCTGCGCGCGTTAACGAAACGCGCCTGAGGGGCCGGAGATTTATTACTGTATTTCTCCTTATACTGTGACTATGCGGGCATAGAGTCAAATCACGCTACTAAATCTTCCAAGCGAACGAACTGTCATACCATACAAGCTGACTCACTTTGCATGGTTTGACAGTTCATTTGCTTGGAAGAGAGCGTGGTTTGACTCTAGTTGTCGTTGATTACGATTATTTTATGTATTTCCTTATATTTCCTTACATACAGAAAAAATAATTCAAATAATTTTAAGGGTACCCGACGCAAAGCTCTCTCGATCTGTACTTATATAAATTTCCACCTATTATAAAATATGAAATGTTGTCAATTCCCGATCCTCTACTTTCCTTTTTTCACTACTTTTCACCCATATCGATGATATTCCCCGTTCACTTCGCTCGCGGCTCCACACACCTCGCGTCGCCACAAAACACCCACATTCGTATTATTACCCTTTTGCAAAAACACCCTCGGGGTATGCCCTCGCTGCCGTGTTTGGCGATTCGTGCTTAAAATATTTATTTGGGACCAACAAGGTTTTCGTGGCAGTGCCTTAATCGGTTTTTATCTGCAGAGTTGAATCGAATTGTAAACAAATGATTCACCAATTAGGGTCAATTATAATTATATAATGATTCTGCGAAATGGCGTCGTGACGTTCTGGACTTAATTTTCACGATAACGTTACCGTAACTTACCAATTCCACGGTCACGTCGTAGTACAATACACTGTACAATACGAAGGGTGCTATGTTACGATGTCGAGCTCAACAAAAAGTTACAACGATGCGACGTGTAACGTCTTGAAACGTTTCTAATCAGAGCACTAGGCTTTACTACTCTTTAGCGATAAGGCCGCCTCTTGTCTGCCGTTCTAAAAATTATTGTATCTATATCTATGTGTCTTTTGTAAACTATTTTTTGTGTGCAGTAAACCATTTTGGTTTAAAGACGTTTGAAACGTTCCAAGACGTTACACGTCGCGTAGTTGCAATTTTTGTTGAGTATGATATCAGCACCCTTTTAGTGGGAATTTTAGAATTTTGAGAATCACTTATGGAGATATTCTAATATTTTAAACACATTTAACTGAATTATGACTTGTAAATATCTGCTGTTGCGATCAATTGTTATGTTTTTACTATTTATAACAATTTTTTATTTTTATGACGATTAAAGTATAAATGCATGTAAATTGTCTTAGCGTAATTTATACTGACATATAATATTATGAAATAAATAAATAGAAACTGAGACTAAAATGTTTAGGTACAATGAAGCGAAAAACGTTTACGTTACGTTGGTTTACGTTAGCAGACGTTACTGCTTTAATAAAAATAAGAAACTAAGAGTCCTACTTATCAGATAGGACTCTTAGGGTGCGTCTCCACTGAAGTGGAAAGGAGACCTACGGAATCGACCAATCCACTGAGTTGACTGAGTTGAAAACTGTATCTCAGCTCCGCTTTACTTTTGTGATTGGTCATTTCCGCTTCAATGGAGACGCATTCTTAAATACCAGCCAGTCATATTAAGCGCTTATAATCTTCTGTTTAATTTCACGTCCTACTCGGACAAGTTAAGTTTGGATTGGCGAACTTGCGATGTTCTAGAGACATCGCCACTTGTCAAGTAGGGACACGTCAAAAGTGACGGATGGCGATGTAATGGAGAGATCTCTAAAATTGGTCGAATTGCCCCCCTTAACAAAAACTTAAAATGCAAATATCAAATGTCGCAGTGCCTCGGCATATTAGGTATTAAATAAAAATTTTTACAAGGCTCGTACATAATATAAGGTCTTATTCAACTTGTTTTGTCCTTATGTTTCTTGGGCAAAAATTACATACCTACTAACTTCTACGACGAAAAATGTCTTACTTAGCTCAAATATTAACATTAACATCATCCATACTTAAGTATATATACTTGATTTATTTTCTGCGGATGCTCCAACAATATCTCTTATATTTTATTTATATGTACCGATGAAACGCCCCCGGGATATCCTCGCACGTATATCGTAAATTGTACTTAAAATATTTATTTGGGACCGACAAGGTGACTTTTTCATGTCAATGGGTTGCTTTGATTTCTTTTTATCTACCGAAATGGTAGGGACTATTAAAACGGGTCGAAAGCAAATAGTGGCTTGGACCCGAATTAAACCTTTGAAGAAAGTTTTATTGTACTACTAGGTTTGAAACTTTGTTCGCGCTGGGAAGAAAAGTCATAAATAACCCTTTTTTAGGGGGCCGTAGTCAATAATGAACCCTTATTTCACCATGTCCGTCGGTCCGTCTGTCCGTTTGTCCGCAGCTTAGCTCAGAGACTGTTCGTCCTAGAAAGCTGCAATTGGGCATGAATATATATAAGTCACGCTGAAAAGGTGGTAGAATAAAATCATAGATATATTTTTAAGACTACCTTTTTTTAGACCTACCTACACGTATAGTGGGGATGTAATTTTTTATCTCGGTCTATTGCATGGTGTGGGGTATCGATGAATAGATTTTTCAAAACTAAGTGAAGTTCGTGAGACAATTTTTCAATTAAGAGATACGTGAATATATTTAAAAGTAATAAAAGTATTTGCAGATATAATGAGTTTATTAATAAAAAAAACCTCATAAATGACGCATACTCAATACTCTATTTAAATTGACTTACAGCAAACGATTAGCTCTAATTGGTTCATATCTTATGCATTACATGGATTACCTACGACGTTTTAATACCTCAGCATACTAAAGCCTTAGCACATTGTTGTTATGATTGCTAGGCTCATAGATGGACAGTTTTCTTTCAAATAAACAACTTTAAACAGTTTGGGTTTAGGCCATCCATGACTACATTTTATAGCGGTGTCGTGAAAAAGACTTGTGTTTTAAAAAAGTATTCTAGATATGAGAGGCGAGGCGTGACGTTAAAGTGTTTATCGGTAAAGATAAAATAAATATGACTTCATTTTTGAGCAAAAAGGTCAGTCGGGAGCAAGTGCGCCATCGGGCATGCGCACCTACCGTACTGTATTTTTTAGGGTTCCGTACCCAAAGAGTGAAAAACGGGATCCTATTACTAAGCAGTATCTCGTGTCGTGAACCATGATAGTTAGACAGTTGAAATTTTCACAGATGATGTACTTCTGTTGCCGCTTTACCTAACAACAAATACTAAAAAAACAGAATAAAATAAATATTGAAGGGGTCTCCCATACAACAATCGTGATCGCTTGCGTTAACTTTGCTCCTCATGTGTATCTGGCGTGTATATTTTTAACCTTAAAATGAGCAAGCAAGGTAGGTGGTATTAGCTGAAGAAGCTCTACACACGCCTCGCCACTAATGCTCTGATAAATGTTATATAAAATATGACAAGAATAATAAAAGTTTATATATATATGCATAAGCTGCTGGGATCTTCAGAACTTTCTGCCTAAGGACTGGAATAACTTAAACAGATTATCGTTCTATTGTTTTGATAGAAGTGGCGTACGCATTGGCAAAATATAATTTAAGCTACGCTGTTTGATCAATTCACACGATGAATTCACATGCTAATTTCGCAAAAGCTAAACATATAAAACCCAGTTTGTATCCCATAGATTCCGAAAGGCGCGTATCCGACACAAAGACCATCCATCACCTTTATCATAACTGTGACACGCGACTATTTCTCGCGGGAGATAATTGCTCATCTCTTTCTGTGCAGTAATGTGAGAGAGTGACGGGTAGCGCTATCTCGCGCGACAATAGTTGTGCTAGGCGGGCATGTTGGATGCGTTGAGTGCGTTCAGCGATACGGAGGCACGGCCCGGCACTCGCCGCCCGACCGTCCGGCGCCGCGCACGTATCGCCCGCGCCCGCAACTTACGCGCCAGTGGTTCGAAACATGTGCTAAGTGACTCCAACATGAAGGGACGACACCAATTCCGACGACGCTTCAGCTTGCAACCATCCTTCTTGAAAGAGGAACACGAGGACGAACGACGACCGCACAGGTAGGTAATAATGTTTATGTAAATGAGAACGGAGGTAATCGTTTTGTTTCACACGCGCGAGATTAAAAGTTTGGACGTTTATGAAACTTAATACCTCTATTAAGTATTCTGTGTATTTGCTACTTGATCCTGAAGTTAAGCGTTGTTAAGAATGTTTGTTGTCGGTTAATATTTTATACGCCCTTATCCGCTTGTAGCGTATATCATTAGCATATATCACTATCATTTTTCACGTCGCTGTTATAAATAGCCTCTATTTCCGCAACGTTTGTTACTGCGTGCGTGCTAGCACATGCATCAACCACAGGAAAGAAAAAAAACAAAAGAGAAAAATCGCTAATAATATACGGGCCTGTATATATGTAGATGCGGGAAAACCTGACATTCGTTTCACTTAATCCCTTACTTGTGGGGCAGTGGGTACCTCAATCATTTTGCAGAATCTTCTTTGAGGCAGGGTTCGTTATCCGGCAATTTTTGCGATTTCACAACGTTCAAAATAAATTCGTAATTCTTTGCCTTTTTTCAACGTCTCTGTTGTTCGCAGTTTGACGTGGACTTTGCGATAAATTCGACGGCATTTTTTCAACAAAAGATCCCCGATAATAGTTCTTGCGATTTTTATTCGCTGTTGAATAAATGCCGTCTTTCAATTGCGTTACAGTAGGTTTATGCTATCAGCTGTGACAGTACCCAACTACAACATAGATACATAGGTAACTATGTATATATACAGCGAAATGAATCATCGACGCTGTTCTTGGGGAAATTTGCAGGTTGCGATATAAATAAATAGAAAACAATCGAAACCTAACACGTAAAAGTACTTTCGGACTACCGAAACGGGGTCTCCAGTTAACATAGAAAGTTTTGACCTTTATTAATAATTGATAAATTACAATCATAGAAATCATTATCTCCAAAAACAGTGGCGACCTTACGCCCATTAAACTGGGTAGGTGGAAGGGACAATTTATGTGACGTCCGTTTATGGTAATTATTCAAATTGCTCAACCAGAAAGGTCCAATATCAGAAGACAAGGCACTGCAAGATTAAAGTGGGAGTGGGCCTCACTTCGCAGTTAACGGAGAGAACAATTCAAGCGATATCCAGTTTAAAGATAAATAAAAAGTATTTAAGGGAGCCAGAAAGCATCCTGAAAGTGATTGAAAGATGTCGATTTTTCAATTACTTTTCAGGATTTCTTCCTTAGTTATAGATATATTAGTGTATCGTCAAACCTAGTTAAACAAAGTTGTGATTATTTATATATATCATAGGTAATTATTTTTGAAGTTACTGATAATTAAAATTAGAATATAAGAACAGATATTATTCATAAAAACATAATGATAAC
The DNA here is from genome assembly GCA_947623375.1 of Apotomis capreana. Taxonomy (NCBI): domain Eukaryota; kingdom Metazoa; phylum Arthropoda; class Insecta; order Lepidoptera; family Tortricidae; genus Apotomis; species Apotomis capreana. Next base: position 18,855,268 of record OX392506.1, on the reverse strand, counting down.
ATCTACTTAGCTAAAGGTTTTATATCTTCACAAGGCAGTCATTTACCTGTGTGCCTGAACTATTATGAAAATCCTGTATCTCAGGCTTCTGTGAGAGTTTATTTAATTACCTAGGGTTAATAAATCTTACTAAAGCACAAATATAAACTATATTTTAAATTAGACCTTAATTCATTTAGGGTCTTTGGATAAGATTTTTTTAAGTATATAGTGGTCAATGTACTTTTTCCTTTTGGTGGAAGCGATGGGTGCCAAAGGGCACCGCTAGGCTATAATAGGCTAAGTACCAAAGTAAGTTTGCATTAATATTCTAATTTAATTAACATACACCAATCAAGTCAAGCAAACCTTTTCCGCCGTTCTGTCAGATAACAGCACAATTGTGCAACATTTTTCCATTCAAATATGTTGTTACATGATCATTCTAGTTCACAAAGTCACCCTATTTCCTAGAATCTGAACTTATCCTTTTCTCCGCCGGTTTCTGTAGCATTCTGTCAGTTTAATAATCCCTTATTTCATTTAGCTACTGAATGAGAGGGGTTGAACTTCTGACATCGGAATATCGAAAATCTGCTTCCTCGAACCGTATACAAAAGCATCCTATCTATCGTCGTGGCATTGCGTCTTTCTTACACATAGTTCCAGCCATACACAGAAGCGAGATAAATCGCTAGATATATCTCCTAATTTGGTGGTAATGGGAATGCGGATACAGGATACATCTAGGCAGTGTGAATCTTTAAATTTATTGTATAACGGGGCTGATACGTGACACGAAACATCGTAAACTAGAGGCTAAGAAAGGTCACGTCGAATATCGTATTTTTGCCAGGAATAGTTCGACACGTACTGCGTATCAGCATTCGCTGAAAAGATACATTACGTGCAATTTACTAGCCTTGCAAATTGGGAAGGTTCTAGTTGAATATTGGGTTCTCATATTGCCACAGGGTTACTCCTAGTGATGGTAACGTTGACACACGCTTAGTAACAACTAAGCGTGTGTTATTTTATGTACTTCAAGAGTCATATTTAGAATTATAAAAGGGTTTTTTGGAAGTGAAAATAATGTACCAAATCAATATTTTTTATTAAAGCAGTAACGTCTGCTAACGTAAACTAACTGTTTATAATAGCATAACATTTTTATGCTTAGATCGGGATTTGAACCCATATTATGTCCCCACGGCTTTGCTTTGCGGGCAAGACGGTTGCATTACCAATTATGCTATCAAAGCCACTATCTAAAGCATAGATTTTTTTTACATGCTTCAGAGCTTTTTTTTATTTTTCGCTTATACTTACACAGTCGTGGGAGACAGTACATAAAACAGCGGAGATAGAACTTCAGCAGATATTTACCTGGCTTAAAAATAACTTATTAACACTAAATATTAATAAAACTAATTATATATGTTTTAATAAATATAACATAAATCAACCTGGATACAACCAAAAATTAAAAATGCATACCTGTAATCAAAGAAGCAGCCAGTGCAACTGTAGCGAGCTTGAAAAAGTTAATTCAACCAAATACCTTGGTGTTATACTGGACCAACGTCTGTCGTGGAATTTACACATTGAACATGTCAACACTAGAACTAGAAAATTGATCTGGCTGTTTAAAATACTCAGACATATAACATCTAAAAAGCTGCTTAATCAACTATACATTACGTTGGCGCAATCAGTAATGAACTATTGTATCAATGTCTGGGGAGGGGCCACAAAAAGCAAGTTTATAGAGGTTGAGCGAGGGCAACGCTGCCTATTGAAGGTTATGCATTTTAAGCCATACAGGTTCCCAACTGATGAATTGTATCAGACGTGTAATGTACTTTCTATGAGGAAACTGTATGCACTTAGTGCAACACTTAAACTACACAGAAAGCTAGAATTTAAACCGATATTGCTAACTCGCAGAAGAAAGGGCAGGGTTGCTCCTCTCTCAAAAAATTACAAATCTGTGTTCGCCTTAAGGCAATACACCTCACAATCAGCATTCCTGTATAACAAAATAAACAGTAAAATTAGTATATATGAGCTACAATATTACAAGTGTAAGAAAGTCATTACTGACTGGTTAAAATTATTGAGTTATGATGAAACTGAATCTTTACTGTATACAGCTTCACGTTAGCAATAAACTGCTTAATGTAAAATTACTTACTTAAGGTAAAATAAATATTTTGTCACAGTGTATAGAACCGAATCTGAAATCAATTTAGCACTAAGAATGTTATTACTAAGAACTAACACACACACACACACACACACACACACACACACACACACACACACACACACACACACACACACACACACACGCACGCACGCGCGCGCGCGCACGCACACACACACACACACACACACACACACACACACACACACGAATACATGCTTATGCACACTATTTAACTACATTTTCCAAATATTTTAGTTAATAGTAAATTTGCTTATATTTTCTTTTATATAACTACTTCAGTTATAGAGGGACTACACACACTGGCACAGGTATCTACATACTTAATAGGAAGTCCCAACCTTGATGCTTATTTTGTGTAAACTTTTTTAAAGAAATAAATATTTTTCATTTTCATTTTCATTTCACTTACATAAACATTTAATGTACCATGCCCCTGCCCATCGACTTATCAAGTTATTCCCCATACATTAGTGCCCAAATTGGTGAAAATGTTTTTTTAATTTAATCCCTAAAAATCAGTTTTTCCATATAATTGAAATGTCCTAATTGATTTCAGGGTAATTTTATGCAAAACTTTTCAATTATTTTACTTACTTTGGTAGAAACATTGTAATTTGTGAGATATTAGACTTATCAACATATTCACCAACGACTTATCAACTTATTCACCATAGAATAGGGTATCAATTAAACAATTCTATCATTTCTATACAATTGCCCAAATTGATGAAAATGTTTTTTAATTGAATCCCTGAAAATCAGTTTTTCTATATAATTGAAATGTCTAAATTGATTTAAGGGTAATTTTATGCAAACTTTCAATTATTTTGGTAGAATCATTGTATTTTGTGAAATATTAGACTTATCAACATATTCACCAACGACTTATCAACTTATTCACCATAGAATAGGGTATCAATTAAACAATTCTATCATTTCTATACAATTGTTTTGTTTATATAAGACGATTTAAATGGATTATATCGCGTGTGTTCCTCCTGACGTTTCGGCAACTATTTTTGACTGAGAAAAACACAAATTTTTCGGTGCCAAATACGTCAGAAAGGCACAAATAATGAATAAATATGATACAATCCGTTTGAATTGTTTTATTTTAGTCACGAAACGCGAAGAAAATAAAATTAAAAGTTTTAAAAATATTGAATAAATTGTGAGTAAGTAATCGTCTTTAATTCAGTAATGCAAAAGCACTTATTCTACAGAAAAACTAGATGAATTTATTTTATTTTTACTGGCAACATCTTTGTTTCTTATGCGTTTTTCTGAATGCACCAACTCTGAGCAGTCTTGTGAGCTTGCAAGATCGCTGCCCTCAAACTGCAGGTCTTTAATTTCTCCTTAATTATTTTGACATGACAATTCACCATTTATCTGCCTTCAATATCCAATACAGACAAATGGTCGCTGACCTCCGGGATGGAGATGGCACATGAAGAAGAAGAAGAATATCCAATAAATAAAACTGGTCGATGGTTGACAACCCAAGCAGCACATTAGTGAATTTTGCAGCTTATCTTATAGCTTTAAGTTCTAAATGAGTGGTTTAACAGTGTTTGATACAACTTATAGCTTTAAACACCACTCAAAACTGTATATGAGTTCATCCTATCACTTGTAGTTGCATAGGAACGTTTTTTGTTTCTACTTTATTACTTATGGTGGGATAAAGTCGATTTTGCTACTTAAAGTTGCATGCAGGTTCAAATTGTCACTCAATAAGAAGCAATAGTGCTATATAAGGCCTTAAAATCACTTATAAGCAACTTTTACATATAAGTGGGAACATACCCTTATTTGGAACTAAAAGTTCCAAATGACTAGTACAATAGCGAATTATATCACCAATAGTGGCTAAAGGGATAATTTTACGGCTCTTTTGGAACCAAAAAATATTGCAACTTTAAGGCCTAAGAAGTACCTTATTGCCACTCCAACGCATAAATAGGTGTCAGTAGGAGGTTCTTGGAACCAAAAGCAGTTATTTTCACTTATTTCGAACCACTAACGAACTAAAAGTTCTATTATTGTTCCTATTTGCGCCTTGTCAAAATATATTTAATAGTCTTGCTTGTTTAATAGTCTACAAAAGAGCAAATAATTACTATTGGTAATATCATTCACTGCTTTGCCACTCGCAAGATACAAATAAGTGATTATTAGACTTGATAGTTCCAAATAAGGAACAAATAAGTGAAAATAAACACTGTAGGATCTTTTTTAGGGTTCCGTAGTCAACTAGGAACCCTTATAGTTTCGCCATGTCCGTCTGTCCGTCTGTGCGTCCGCGGCTTAGCTCCGTGATCATAAGTGCTAGAAAGCTGAAGTTTGGTATGTGTATGTATCACGCCGACATAACGGTAAAATAAAAACTAAAAAAATAACTTTTTTTCGGGTACCTCCCATACACCTAAAGTGGGGGTGATTTTTTTTTTCGTTCTAACACTAGCGTGTGGGGTGTCGTTGAATAGGTCTTTTAAAAACAATAGGGGCCTTCAAAGATCATTTTTTGATAAAGTCAGCAGTTTTGTAAATATTCGCTCGGTAAATCGAAAAAATAGTGTCCCCCCCTCTAACTTCTCAACCACGGGTCAAAAAATTATGGAAAAATTCATGAAATAAGGCCCTATTAGTACTTTCAATGAAAACTATATTGAATAAAATCGGTCGAGCCGTTTTTGAGTTCGCAAAAATTCATAATTTTCTTTTAAATGACGTAAGTGCCCCGCGGTGTTCTTATACTTCGAACGTTACACATATTAGTTAAGTGCCATACTGCATTAAAACATTTCGCTCAATCTGGTGCGTATAATCGATAACTTCTAGAAGGTAATAAGTAATTACAGTTACTTTGGCGTTTACGACCTTTTATAGAGCTTGAAATCTTTCTCGTAATTTAAATTCGATTTTATTGTCTATTGTGAAGGATGGCCAACTACGGAACCCTACACTGAGCGTGGCCCGACATGCTCTTGGACGGTTTTTGTTTCGCCATGTTTACAAATGGAAGCCTATGAAAATTGATTATTTTAACCAGAATTTTATCACACTGACGCATAATCACAGACTTTTGATAGTTGTGACGATGTTACTTTAACATTGTACGTAACCTACAATCATTAGGTCAGGTTTTTAACAGTTTTATTTCTTATCAGTATCTATTCCTTATTTAATTTAGCACTCTCTTTTTTAATATTCCTGATCAAATGAAGGGCGCGTCGAAATTTACAAAGAAAACATACTATAGTTTCACAGTAAAAAAAAATTCGCAAGAATTTCGTGCTTATTTCGATGCTTGTATAACGTAAAGTTTTAATCACTCATCAAACAGACATATAAATCCAAAATGAATATGGCAGATCACGTATTACTTCAATTTGACAGTTGCCTCGCCACTCAAAGATAATTTTGGCGACTCATTTATCACTCATTGACCGAACTGAAATGTTTCATTCGTTCACTGCGCATAACTTTTACCCTTAGTTCTAATTGCCACTTAAGGTTATTGTGAGATCTCTTATGGACGCATAACTTTCACCCATAGTTCTAATTTCCACGGTTATTGTGAGATCTCTTATGGATTCTATTTAGCACCAAAAATAGGCTGCAATTTTTCTCCTTTTGGTTCTATACTGGTGGCATAAGGGTTCTTGCCACCTATATAGCACTTAGTCATGGTGGTAAATTTCACTTAAGCATCTAATTAGATATGATATACGAGCTATTTAGACCCAATTGTGCTACTTGGGAAGGTACCGGTAATGTGAATGATACATACGAAGACACTGTTAACTACCCCATTTACCTTAACAAGTTGTACTAAGGTTTATATTAGTTCACAAATGTACAGTTATCAGTGTTTTCCTTTGTACCAGAGTACACCTTAGATGTGAGAATAACTTGACAAATCGAAATATACATTTCGATAAATTATGAATAATTAATTATGTCAACTTATTATTTGCTGTGTCCATCAACCTGAAAATGATGAATTGACTTATAAATTTACGTAAGTTTTATCGGTAAAATCATAAATTGACATAGGTATTATGAATTTACGGTAGTTGTGTATAATGAGATAAAACGATATATTCATTTGTTATCGTTAAAGTGTGCTTGTCTTCATTCTAATATCTTGTTTTGTCAAGTTACGAACGCTTTTTTGTTTTTTTGAGAATACGTTGATAAGTTGATAAGCAATATTTTTTGTGCCTCATCGCGCTGATATCTCGTTTTGTTAAATAAAATCCACTAAATATCGAGATATCAATATCATATCACAGGCCATATCTTCAAAAGTATCATAGATATCGAGTTGTAATTTTTTTTCCTACAAAACCTTGGCCGTAGAAAGCCATTACGCCAGTAAAAAAAAACGTATAAGTCGAGTTATCAAGTTCTTCACGCCATGCACGGAAATATTCGAGTTCATCACACCAACATTTGCCCTTGCCGGGATTCGAACCCAGGACCGTCGGCTCAGTAGGCAGTTGCTTAACCACTGCGCCAACCGCGTCGTCGAACTTAATGAAATAATAACGTGATGAACTCGTATATCGGCCTGCGCGTTACCCACTTCGCTACCCTAACTCCAAGCAACCTAACGAATTTCTCCTTATGCTCTGTGTGTCGATCTTTGCATTGTTTATTTGAAAGGTTTTACACCTTAGCTCTTCCACCAGGTAACTCCTTTTAAAAAAAATCTTTAAGTTTTGATCTTTGTATCAATGGTTTAATTTTTTTTTGCCAATGAAATTTAAACCACATTGAGTTGTGCATAAACATCCTAACCGAAAAGTTAGTACGATTGTGCTCTAAGGTACCGATTTCAAAGTTTCACTCTTGTTGATAAAGTTATCTCCAAACCGTTACTCTTTCAGTATCCTGACCTTTTTCGCTTTTAAAACTAGTACTCAGGGCCATTCTTGAATCCATTCCCACACCGCCTCTGAGTACTACTAACAGTACTGCAGCCCCCTGTTAGTGTCCAGGTTAATGTCTCTGTGACATGCGTCTTCTGCTTGTTTTGCGGTACCGATTGTTTCCCGCATACGCAGAGGTTTACACTGGTAAACCTGGGCACGGGCTCCGAGGTATACCTCTCAGAACCCCTGCGGAACTCAGTCACCAATCTCAGTCTCTACTCAGTCTCCGGCCTACTGAAACATTGAGGTGCCCAAGGTGAGGCGTCCATATAGGGGTGGGCACCCTATATGGACGCAGCTTAGGAATTACCCAAATAAGAAATTGAGATGGCTCAAACCGGGAGATTGGGGCCATTTTTTTTCCTTACGAGCTAAGCCAATTTAACTGAAATATCATCATCATCAACCTTTCAAGACATACACGACCTTCAGCAATGATAATGACGTGCCGACGCAAAGAGGAAGGGAATAAAATCCAAAATTGCATTTCACGTGGAAAATTCTTGAAAATATGTCTTATTTCCTATAAAAAAAAAATTGGGCAAGTGCGAGTCCGACTCGCTGATGAAGGGTTCCGTACCATAAAACCAGTTTGTTGTATGGGAGCCCCCCTTAAATATTTATTTTATTTTATTTTCAGTATTTGTTGTTATAGCGGCAATAGAAATACATCATCTTTAAAAAATTCCACTATCTACTATCACCGTTGTTCTTGAGATACAGCCTGGTGACAGACGGACGGACGGACAGCGAAGTCTCAGTAATAGGGTCCCGTTTTTACCCTTTGGGTACGGAACCCTAAATGGCAATTGAAATATATTTTTAATTTCTTCTTTTGCAAGTTCCCAGAAATATCCGTAATTATTCTTAGCATTTTTTTAAACTTTCTAAAACTTACCCAAATCCGTAGTAATGAATACAGAAACTTTAGAAAAAGATTTATATAACTAATTTATCCTTTAAATAGCGTCACATATCGTCAACTTACCTAAAATACAGCTAAATTATGCAGAAGTTGTTAACTGGAGTTTAAAGTTTGAAGTGAATAACTTGCATCTCAGGAGTTTGCCTTGTCTGTATCATGGCTTCAGACTAGAACAACAACAAAGACACTTGTGTTTCTTCAGCCGAGACGAACAAATTAATTACTTTCCTTATAAGCAATAAAATCCGCCTTTGTTTTCCAAAATTGTCAACAAGTGAAGGTAAAATACGTAAACAGCAAAACAAGGAGGGGATTTCGTAAAAACAACACGCTTAATTCTTTTAGCTATGTATGTCTTAGAACCGCCTCGTACAGCGTCTATTTGCCATAACATAAGACTACTAGAGCTTAATTTAATGCAAGTGGCTTTGTTTTACGTATTTAGATTATTTTCTACCATTTCTTATTTAATAGTCACATTTTATAACAGAAGTGTGTACTCAGCATTCTCAATCACACATAATTTAAATGGCATTTGTCGACGATTGCACTAGTCAAAAGTGATACAATGCTATCTTCTAGAGGGTTTTAATTAATTTACTTGATTGTGTTTTTACAAAAATTCAGCGTTAGTGTAACAACTGACTGGCACAAAAATTTACTTAAAGATTTTAATAATAATTAGTAAACGTGGGTGGATTAACTATTCTTATCGTTATTTTGTCCCGCGACCCCTGGGGACAATAGTCATTAAACTTCTTAGATAAACGATGATAATATAAGAATGGGCTTGTAACTGTAACAATTACCAAGCTTTTGGTGATTTGGTAAATATAACCGCCAAAAATCATAGTTTTAAATAGTGAGCCAGGGGACATCATTTACATAATATGCAATTAATTTGTTTGTTTAGAATTAAACATACTAAATCACCCAAAAATATGTTTACGTACATTGGTTATTGTCTAACTTGTACAAAAAGAAAAAAAATAGGAAATTATGATTTTAATAAAAGCATTCATTAAACTAAATATCAGGTGTTATTATTTCCTGTTATAAGAAAAGAAAACCTAAAACGAATATTTTTACCGAAAGGTATTAGGCACCTAGTTATCTTAGTATAAAATACATTTGATTAGTAAAAAAAAAACTCCTGTTTTTATGTAACTTATTGATTATTTTGGAAGTAGGTACGCTTACGTTTATCACCAGCTAAATGTTCTCTTTTATACATTAAGCTGAACGCCTAGTTTTAGTAGTTCACTCAAAACTGGAGCTAAAATAAACGCAGCCTGTATTTTCAGCGCAACATTGAAATAGCAACACGCTAGCAAACCTTTGTGCATGTACAGTTAGCTATGAAGAAAGGCATGGAAACTGTAATTTTATAGAGTCAATGATAGAGTGTTACTTTTTCCTGTACTCTCTAGACAGGGATCACTCAAAAATTTCGAAGTTATATTTATCCCAAACCATCAATATTCCGAATTTTCAAAATTCTGTAGGTGAAATAACCCGAAACGATATTTTTTTTTCATGTATTGTAGTGTACCCATCTAGACAATATTCAGGTGCACTTCGCGAACACACATATTGCCATTCGGGATTGGGTGAAAACTGAGACGTTCTTATCTGGATTGCTTAAAAGCGAGCAAGACAGGTATAAAACGCGAATCGCATTCTGACAGCTCACAGCACATTTATTTTAAATTGTAGACAACCTTACACAAATCGGTCGATTCCCACAGTAAGCTCTAGTAAGCTTGTATTACGGGCACTAGACGACGATATACATACTTTTACAGATAAATTACTTATGTATTAAACTAATGGCATCTCTAATAGCTTCAATCAGGGCCGCGGTGGATTTCCATACCTCGATTTTTTTTTAATTATCATTGTTTTTGGTATCTTGATTAATACCAATTCGAATGGTCTTTAGGCGATGCTTTGACAGCCCTAGTGATAATTGATCAACCGTCAAATCAATCAAGTGTGTTTTGGCTATGATAACACGCGAAATCGTGTAAGTTTTGAATCAATAACCCTAGCGATATCGTAATAAGTTACCTTAATCGTTTTTAGCCTACCTAACTTGCAGAATCATCCTTCTCCGATAAAGAACAACACGCCAAGCTCGCGTGCTAATGCGTCGGCTTTACAACCTTTTATGTGTAAATAAACCCGACGACGCACCTTTCAGCGACTTTTGATTATTGCCTATTCACGCGGAATTAATGTTTTTTTTTTAAAGGCCGAGGGCTTCGACCGTCAGGTCAACCCGCCGTCGAAGTATTAGGTATTGTTCAAAATTAGAATATCAACGTGTAAATTGATAGCCTTTTCTTTTCGTTTGCAACGAAAAAACAGCTTTGTTTACTGTCGCTGGAATGAAAAATTGTTTCGTTCCGAATAAAGCTTGAATCAAGATTGGGAATGATATATTTGTATTCAGTTTTTCGTTTTGTTTCACAGTAGATAGTTTCACCGGCACAGGTAATGTAATTTGCTTATCTTTAAAGAAACGTGTATTTTCTCTGTGATAAAGACCTTTAACATTCTATAACTGCCTACATTCCAAGTTTTTTTGAGGATTCATTTATTCATTGCTGCTTAGTAAAAAGACAAATCAACCGAATAAAACAAAAATATTTTCGTAAAAGGTTATCGTACATCTAACCCGGCGCCGGATCGGCACTACCTCAACTCAAGTCATTCAGAATGCTTTAGGTATATGACCTGTCAATTTAGTAACGGCATCAACTCACCCCGGCAATAACAGCGCGTGGACAACATGCTGTCACCGCGCGTACGTCAAGTAGACGTCGCGTCTGACGGGCTACTCCAAAGCTCGAAATTCGACCGTCGAATAGTGTTTTCCCTCTTGATCTCCTGTCAAAGTATATTTGAGTGAGCGGGACGGCACCATACGACGGTCGCATTTCGATCATAGGGGTAGCCCTTCTGTAACTAGCCGCCGGCGGAGGAACCACGGTGAACGGCGGTGGTTCCCCCGCTTACGGAGATGCTGCGACTTTGCGCGACCAGCGACGCGAGAGACCCGAGCGCGGAGGCATAACGAGTGAGCAAGACACATGTACCTACATCGCTGCCGCTGTCGAGCTTTATCTCCGTTATAAAAACAATAGCGAAAAGCAAAATCGACGTCGCCCCGCCGTCGCCGCGCTGTCATGTCAGTGGTGCTGATCCGGTGTCGTCACATGCTTGCGTTTGGTTGACGCCGGGTAGACGGAGAGCTGTTGAGTTAAGGCGACGCGTCCGTCGCGGTCCGAGAGTGGTTAAGTATGTGATAACCTTTAATACAGATTCGCACCGGCGCACACCACACCCACTTGGTTAAACCTTTACTCGTTCATAATCGGAGCCCGTTTGTAGCCAAGTTCGGTTATGCGTGGAGTACTGCTCACATTTCTGGGATGGTTCAGCCCAATATCTACTCTTAGATGCTCTTGAAAAATTGCAGCGGCTAGCGGTTCCCATCATATTCGGCGAAGAAATTACTAGGTTCCTGGAATCCATCGCGTATGAACTTTTTTTTCTTACTTGGGTTCCCCTTTTTGCTTACCATCAGGCAAAGTGGAGCCACCATGTTGTGGCCATATAACAAAAAGTTAATGGTAGAGGCAATACAATGTGAAAGGTTTTTAAATGTCAATATAATTACAACCCCCATTTCAAAGAACAGCTACCTTGGCCACGAGGGATGGAAAATGACTACCTTACAAACTGCTCACCTATACAACGTTTTTTTCTAGTCGGAAATGTTCAAAGCAAATGTGTACAACAAAATTACGAAAGTTTATACCACTTTCCTTTGCCAACATGTTTCTACTCCCTTGGGAAATACGCGATCCACATATTGCACAAAGTTACATTTTATAAAACACGAATACGTCCTGTGAATATTCAGATAGCTACGACGTTCGTTTAACTAAAATACATTACACCTTATAGTTAACCGAAATGTTGTTGTCCTTTCAGACGTGAAACTATATGTATAGACGTTATACGTCAAGAGACGAGACCATTCAGAACAGTGTTAGTCATTTGTCTCACAGCGAGCTAAGCCGCGTTACGCAGTTCGAGTGCTCATTATATATTAACCTGCTTGGAACCCTGTATCAGGTTAAATTCAATTTCAGTGACTAAGCAGGTTAGGATCTTTGTTGAGGTACGTGCGTGGGTAAACATTATTACAAATCTAGTGAATAAAGTTTTGCCGTCGTATTTTGTCGGGAAAGCTATTTTTTATATTTCTATCTCAAGTTTTTCACCGAAGTTTTTAAAGAAATATTAACCCGGACACACCATTTAAACAAAATATAATGATAAACCATTATTCACTACATCGATACATTTACACAGTCTATCTATCTATCAGCCACAGGCGTACACTGCTGAACATAGGCCTCCCCCATGACTCGCCACAAAGAGTGATCCCGTGCAGACCGCATCCATTGATTCCCCGCTATCCTCACGAGGTCATCCGTCCATCTAGTCGGGGGAGTATACGTGGTCGCCACTTTACATTTTACCTATTTTGCACAGACTATCGATGAAATACAGTTCTTAGTCAACTTTAGCGAAAATCAAAAGAGAAAACTTACTTTAGTACATATTCAAATCTTGGTATCTAATATTGCCTAAAGCCAGAAAACAAAACACATTGAATTAGCAATGATTTTGCATTGGTAATGCACTCTCGACTCGATGCATTAAGAAATCCGATCTCACCAAAACTTTACCAAGCCAAGTTCTGATTCAAACCAGTTTTGGCTGGCTCGCGTACAGTCGGCCAAGAAATTGGTACACCACTATTCGATTCTATTTCATGTGGATTAAGGTTCGAAATAGGTAGAAAAAATTCTTGGCTTATTGTACAAAAGGCACGCACTGCTATCACTTTGTAGGGCGTTCCTGGCATTGCTCCAATTTGCTGGGTTCAACAGAAAACTGCTTACTAACCGGGTCATTGACCTATTTATGTCCAAGTGTGAATCGGCATCGATAAACCTTTATATCTCGTTCAAACTTTTTTGTTATACTAGATTTATATACTAAGTAAATACAAATATAGTAATAGTAGTATAGGACATGGTACCTACAGAATTAAAAACTGAAAATGTAAAATATGAATGTAATGGGTACTACTACTAACCGATATTGTCTCTAATAATGTATAAAGAAAATTTTGTTAAGTTTTTAATTACTTTCCTTTGAAATTTCCGAAAATTCTGTTCGCGAATTAGCACTACCATCGAGCGCGGTCATAATATGAGAGTTTGATATTTTGCGGCATTTATGACAGTGATATCGTGTAACCATAAAGAGACAGAAGGTATTTGTTAAACCTTAAACCATACTAAATGAGTAAAAAAATATATCCTTTATATTTCACGTGAAAAAAGTTAGCGTGGAATATACAAGGGCTGAAAAAACATCTCAAAATATTTTATTGAAACATAACCGTAATGAGAAGCTTTGAGATTTGAAGGCGTAGGTGAATAGGCAATTCTAACAGATGTTTCGCAATCCCACGCAACACGAACGCTGTTTACTCCTAATAAAGGACGTCTACTAGTGTTGCCAGATGTAAAAAAAAACCTTATTCTACCTTTAAAAAAGTACAGATTACTCTTATGCTCATAAGTTCCTAATTTGATGATCTATTTATCTAAATGTTTTTTTGAGTCACCTTTGTGGCTTAGGCCTCTCCCATTTTCTTCCACTCATCACTATTCAGAATGAGCGTTGCCATACGTAAAAAAGCCCTTATTCTACCTTTAAAAAAATGCAGTTTAACTTATGCTCGTAAGTTCCTAATTTAATGATTTATTTTAACCTAGATATCTCAATATTTTTGTAAGTCTCGTTTGTAGCTTAGGCCTCTCCCATTTTCTTCCACTTCATAATGAGCCTCCTTTAAGTTAGTTAATTTTTCCGAAATATATCTGTTCTCGATTTGCCTTTTGATTCTACTTTGATCTACTTTGTCAAAAATCAAGACCTTGTTGGAAAAAATCGGTACAGTAAAGAAAAAAACTCGAAAATATTCATTGCTCATTGGATCTAAAATATTTTACTTTCTGTTACTTTATTTGTATTGTCTTTGATATTGTCCCATTCGTTTCTTTTTAATCTTCTTAAATAACTGCAAAACAAATTTAACGGCCCCGTAATTTTTTATGAGGATTGTAAACTCCTCAAATACATTAATTGGCTTTAATAAGGAAAAATAATACATTAATTAGGATTTGAAATTACGTTTGAACTCACTATTGTGATCTTCCCTTTCACTGTTACTTAAAAAAATATCATATGAAAACTACGATTTGTAAAGTATGTAGAATTTAATTGGACTTATTGGTCCTTACCTTATTGGCCTCGTTTAAGCATTACATATTTCCTTGCATAGCCAAATTTGAATGTGCTAATCGGGACGTCCCGATCAAGGGTAAATCGGGACGACCCGCTTTAAGCGGGACATCTGGCAACACTAGCTACGTTAATGGGACGTTAAGAGTAAGTGGGAGTCGTCTGCATTATTTAAATATTAATACCCAGTTCACAATAACACTCCGACGCGGGGTAACGAGATTTGTACGAGTTTGAAATTCTACGAATGTTTCCTTGGATGTGTTCGTGCCAACGTGATTGTATGATTTAATCAGTGAACTTGAGAACTTGTCGTATTTGCGATTCTGTTAAATATTAAGTAATACATTTCTTAATCGAAAATAGAATTGTAGAAAGAACATACTTAGTAATTACCAGTTATTGAGAATGAGTGCAAGGCGCTAATTCGAGTGTTCTTTGAGATATCGCTAAATAAGCGTTTTCTCAGGTATTAACTGTAATTATAAATGCGATTAGAGCTGCATAAGATGATGACATTAACGACAATGATACGTCTACCCGGTCACGTTAATACGTATTAGTTTGAGCCGACTACCTATGGCGTCGCATATAAATGTGGCATAAACTTGTCACGACCGGGATGGCGAAGTGGCGAAATATCTTAGTATTCCCCGGTCATTAGCAGGTAGCAGTAATAGTGTAGCCAGAGAAGAGGACTGGAGATCGCAAGGTGCTGAACCCATGAATGGACAGAATTAGTACTTTATTACTTCCTCCTCTAGTATAAGTATTTGACGCGCGACAAGCGTTATCTGTTTCTTTTTCACAATACCGTGTGAAAGGGTGATGCTAAGACGCGTGATAAACGAGTGTCGACAAGGTGTACTTCTTCTTTGTCGTTACACTCTTGGCAGAGTGGTCGTGGCTGTCATTCTTTGTGTGGCAAGTCTAATCACACGGCGCCATTCTTCTCTCACAGCCGCGCGTCTGGTGCTCTCGTGCAGAGGACAACTTGTGGCCGATTTGATTTAGTCAGACCTCATGGTCTAGTACCGTCTACTTTGCCCTGAACCACCAGGCTCTCAATGGACAAAGGTCCACGTCTTGACACGTGTCCGAAAAAGGTGAGGATTCGGGACTTCACTTTTGAGGACAGACGCTGTTCTATGTTCAGCTCTTGAAGAATGGACTGGTTAGTGCCAATTTCTGTCCATGATATAATGCCAAGCATTCTTCTCCAGCACCACATTTCAAGCGCATCTATCTCGCGTTTCTCTGTCTCTCTTAGAGTCCAAGTCTCTGCGGCGTATAAAAACACGGGAAATACCAAGGATCTGACTAGTCTTACTTTTGTGGTCTTGGTGATGTTACGATTTTGCCATACGTTCTTTAGTTTGTCGATAGCAGATCTTGAGATAGCCACATGCGCCTCTTTATCTCATACACGCAGCCCCCGCTGTTAGATATCAGTGAGCCAAGGTAAGTGAAAGATTGGACGACGTTACAGTTCGCAATGCTAGCGATTTCAGGCGAATTGTTATTTGCTCGGTCAACAAAGGTGTACTAGCCCTGCTATATTCGGTAATAAAGTTAGCTTACAACATCACACATGATTATTTATGAACCCTCGACGGAAAAGAGGGGCGTTATAAGATTAACATGTGTTTCTGTGTATCTGTGTGTAGATGCACCGATCCAAAGTGTTTTTTAATTGAAAGCCTTGTCAGCTATCTTTTGTGAATATAGCCGCAGCCGCTTCCAAGATATTCAGCTTTAATTGCAACAAGTGACAAGATCTCTGCCAATATTGAAGCTAAGAATTAAAAATTTTGTGGTTATGTTTTTTTTGGTTTATAATATTAATATCACTCATTAAATGGTCTCATGATGATCTGCTAATTGTGTCAGTAATATGCTCACGCATTGCCACTGCATCAGAAAATACCTCCTAAAGTTGGTCATCTAGATAAATAAAGGGTTTCTTTATTTCATTTCACGGCCTAACGCTCGTTTTCAGGAATAGCAAATCGGGTTGAAAAGAAAAGCCTTTGCTTAGATTATTCGATGCCGGCCATTCAATATGTTTCTTTGAAGATATTTCGTACATCTCTTATTACTTAGCCTTTCAATGTAACAACCTCGTTACAAAGGAGGCTCTGTAATCTGCAGACTTTGTGACTGTTTCGAAACGGGTAAAATATTACTTTTTTTTGTGTTTCAACCCCATATCTCTGCTACTTAAAAAAAAACAGTATAATTATTTATCGAATCCACTCATAAAATTCCATGAAATCGATTGAGATAGCATCTGGACATCCAAACATCTGGACATACGAAAGAATTTTCAGACAAGTCAGTGAAAAATTAAATTTGATATAATTTTAATCTTCATGTACATCATACAAAACAATTTGATGCAGATTCACGACATATCATTTATGATCGTAGCAACCGCTACGAACACTGGCGGACCGTAGCGGTGCTACGAAACGACCAGCTACGGACGTTTTCACACGAAAGTTATTCATAGTATCGTCAATGTGTACTGTCAGCAGCAGAAGTTGCTACGCACGCTATGTGCTCAAAATTTAATACACACGGACTCTTTTATCAAGGAAACAAGGGTTGTACACATAATCGAGAGCGTGTTGTAGCTGCTTAGCTACTGCTCCTTCGGACTGTACACTACAGTGAGAAAAATAAAATAGAGTATGCAGTAATATGTACAAAAAAAAACGAAAAATGAACAGTTCCTGATCGTATGTTAGAATTTAATTACAGTAGGTATTTAGATTTATTTTAGAAACTCCACCGCAAAAAAAAAAACAAGTATTTATCTTTTCCATCGCTCGCCGAATCGGCAGCGGTCATTGACCCATAACATGTTTAAGTCTTCACAGGGCAGTAAGATAATACTTCCATTGCTTACCTTACAAACCGTTAGTGGTGAGTAAAATGCGGTTCTTTTACGTTTGAAAAGTATAGTAAAAGTTAAAAGCCGCATTACATTTTGGATTTTTGCAGCTCAGAATAATGGTCAGAAACTATGACTACCTCAGTAGTGATATCTCCGACATGACTGTGTCATTATAAGCATTGAATTTAGCCTCAAGTCTAAGAAGTATGTCAAACGAATGTCTTAATGCACGCCTATCGGTTGTCGAGTGTGCATTTAAAGCGCGACCTTCGTGGCTGAAGAGCAGGCCGCTCCAACATGCTCGCTTCCGCCGGTCTAGCATTACTGGTCGTGACTGCAAAATATGGGCATTTAAAAAATATATGTATCTCCTACTTATGGACTTTTTCGGCTTGTTCTCAGAATCAAGATCACTATAGATAAGTTATCTAAGATAACACGAAAAAAAATTAAGAAAAAAGTCAGTTCGTCAGGTTTGTGACGACCATAAAAAATGAATCTACTGAAAAAATTGCAAAAAAAAATATTTAAACAGTCGATAGTGTTCACAAGGAACCCAAAAAGCCTATAAACTGAGAAATTAATTGAGATAAAAGCTAAAACGAACAATAGCATAACATTCTTCACTATGTAAAACGTTTTTGCCCTTAAAAGATTTTAAATTATCTCTTTATCTTCGCGAAAGGCGCCGAAGAACTAAATTTTATTGGTCGTTTGTGTAAATTGTGCCGTATCGGTCCGCTCCGGAGGCATGTGCCGTAAAAACTGCCAACGAACGCTGATTTTAACAACGGCGTAAGGCGAAGCCGAGCGTCCATGTGTGCGGTGGCCCGGTGGGGCATAGGCTACTAGTGCGGTTTGTGCCGCATAGTGAGCCGATCTTGGTAAAACCCATAATTTATACAAAACCTAACTTAATATAAATAAAACCCATTTCAAAAGACATTCATTTACATTAATCCATCTCAACCCCTGACCCTATTAGCCTCAGCGTCGAATTTACTAAAAACGCCCAGTAAATTCACTCCAGGTATCCCAAAGGTCAAAGGATGTGAGCAACTATTGAGCTAAACTTTTTTTAATGGCGTCCTCAACCCCTTCCATTATCGTTCCGCGCGGCTAGCCGCCGACAATAATATGAGGGCACACAATGTGCTATTTTCTACCTGAGGGAGTAATGACGGCGTTTTACCAACATTACAATTCGATGTAGGGATGTCATACGTGACTTAGGTAACATTTTGCTTGTGGGCCTGGGCTTTAATTTGACGTTTGACGCTGATCCGAAATCACTCCACCATTATCTAACGAACTGCACTAGCGATGTGCTCTAACCACCTCTAACACGCTAACTACAAAAAATAATGTTTAATTTCTAATTTTCTATTTGCCGGAATTAGAAGCGAAGCTAATGTAGCTATGACAATAAGAGATTCATGAATATTTTAATAATATTAAAATAAGTATGTTAAATTATTATTTTAGTTTTACCTGGCGTTTAAAACACCTCATTTTACATCGCCATCTATTGACATATATAAAAGCTGTCCCCCAGTTTCATCTTGATTATTCCATGCCCATTAAAGTATCAAAAAACCTTCAATGTCGCTAACATTGGCGAAACTACGCCATACATACAAAAAAAAACAATCGGTACCTATACGAAATGTTGTCTAAACTAAAATGGCGGTGACAATGTTAACGGGCAGTTTGCGCGGAACCCGCGCGTGTCTTTTATGACGTCCTCGAGTGATAATCTAATGGACTATTCAGCGTTATTTGTTTCTAGGTAGGTAACCCGTCTCAAGTTCAAATATTATTCATGAAGATATTGAAGACTGATTGTCATGCAATGTCTATACAATTTAGAGGTGTGGACTGATGTTGACCTATACAACGTACTGTAGCTATATGAATAAAATTAGTGTCAGTCATGAAACGAAGAAAAAAAACCGGCCAAGTGCGAGTCGGACTCGCGCACCGAGGGTTCCGTACAAACACTTTCCATCCCTAAGTGTTTAAGTTAAGTTTGCACCTGGTATGTATAGCGCCCCATATAAATTAGGTGCAAACTTGCAAAGTAAGGTATTAAAAAAAAACTACTTACTAGATCTCGTTCAAAACAATTTTCGTTGGTAGTTTTTATAGTAATGTACATCATATGTTTTTTTTAGATTTTTCATTTCCTTATTTTAGAAGTTAGAGGGGGGGGGACCAACTTTTTTCCACTTTGGAAGCGTCTGTCACGCAAAGTATTTGGTTTAGAAAAAAAATATTTTAGAAACCTCGACATCATTTTTGAAGACCTATCCATAGATACCCCACACGTATGTGTTTGACGAAAAAAAAAATTTTGAGTTTCAGTTCTAAGTATGGGGAGCCCCCATTGTTTATTATTATTTTTTTATTTTTGCATCAAAATCTTAATGCGGTTCACAGAATACATCTACCTACCAAGTTTCAACAGTATAGCTCTTATAGTTTCGGAAAAAAATGGCTGTGACATACGGACGGACAGACAGACGGACAGACGGACAGACAGACATGACGAATCTATAAGGGTTCCGTTTTTTGCCATTTGGCTACGGAACCCTAAAAAGCGACTTCAAAGGTAAGCAAATTTTATGTTTTCTTTTTTGTTTTTAGAATCCCCATACTTAAAAAAAAAAACAATAATTGTATGAGAACTATGAACTTCAACGCATTTTTCACGGTGAAATTGGAAAATTACTTAGGTATTGTCTCCATACAATATTGGTAGTCATACAATACAATGACGTCACGATTAGGAGGCCATTTGTATGGAGCGTTTTTAGCACTTCGTAGGAATGTTGAACTCCTAGTGATAAATGCAGTAACTTAGGTTTAACAGTCAAATAAAACCCCCTATTCCAACGCAAAAAGCATTTAACTACTTAACTGCAGTAACTGCTAATACTGCACTTATTGCTAAGATGGCAGACGTTTCGTGTGGCGCTTAGACCCTGTATAACACAGCAGCGCCATATATTGGACTATTTAGAAGTATATTTATCTATATACGTATGTAATATCGTCGTTTAGTATCCATATATTACAAGCCTACTAGTTTGTTTGGGATTAGATCGATTTGTGTAAGATTGTCTGATATTTTATTTATTGTGTTTTTTATTATAACTTTCAATAGATGCATAGCTCAATCGATAACTGATTTTTTAGACTATGATAGAATTCACGCAACAAAGGATTGGTTATGTCGTATTTCAAACATTTGGCACGAAACACTACATTTATTTACACTAAAGCTCAGCAATTAACACTACTGAAGGAAGGTCTCTATTTTGTTTTTCAACGTCACCAGAAAACTGTATTTTATTAGTTGTTTGTGTAAAAAGCGACGCAATTGTTCGTTAGCGGTTGGGTAGGTATGCCACCGACCAGCACGTGTGACTGACTAGGTACATCTGCTTTAAACGCGCGCCGAATTTTCCGAACAAAGGCGGAAGGTGGAACTATGCATCGTGGTGGGCGCTTGTGCGTCGACTATTAGGCCAACTTTAACTCATTACGCGCTGCGAGCGACACTAATAGCCTATATATACTCACCAAGTTGTGAGCGCCCAAGCAACTAGGTAGAACCCGCGCGTGGATTTTTATGACGTCCTCGAGTGTCTAATGGACGCTCATTCATTCTCATTTGTTTCTAGTTAATACGGAACCTTAAAAACCAGTGTAAAGTTAAAATAGGGATGGGCAATAAAAAATATACATTTTGTGTCCTTGTCATTTTAGGAAACATACGTAATACCCGGTTACTCGGTAAGGGCCAAATACAAAAATGCTATTCATGTGTAAATTCGTATAGAAATATACTATGTCTATCTACTAAATTATATTTAATGATATCACAACCATTAATCCTATGTTTCTATTCTTATATTCTTTAATTTAGGTAAAATAGCCCATATATATTAAATACCTTATACATTAATATACGTACATGCTAAAGTGACAAAAATGAAATAACTATACTAGGTCACATTTTGCAAACACTTAATTATGACAAGGCTTGAAAATACATTACTGTCGGCATCGCTTAATTCACTAAGTAATTATTATTTTGCATTATAAAATTACGGTATGTTTTTATTGCCAATCATTTCCAATTTCAATACCCACGAACTCTGAAATAATATAATTTACGTCAAGTACGGCAACCGCATAATATTGGTTAATGGAAATCATAATTTTGTAATGGAAATCATATTCCATTTGCAAATAATTATTAAATATATCAGTATTAAAACTATCGTGAGACATCTTTAATAATTATAAAAACTGTTTAAACTTACGTAAAATTGACAAGAAGGGCCCGACATGTTTCGAACTCATATAGAGCTCTTCATCAGGGACAGCTATCTGTGCTGCTACGCAACTCGCGCCCAAGTCACATAGCAATTTTACGTGAGTTTAAACCGTTTTTCATTATTAAACTAGCGACTCGCCCTGGCTTCGCACGGGTGCAATGCTGATTAATTATGCATGTATTATACATATATAAACCTTCCTCTTGAATATAAAAAAATACTGCATCAAGATCCGTTGCATATTTTTAAAGATCTAAGCATACATAGGGACAAACAGACAGACAGCAGGAAGCGACTTTGGTTTATAGGTACTATGTAATGATAAATCATTGCGTATTATATGTATGTAGGTACTTTTTCACATTAATATTTTAGTACAGTATGTTCGTTCTTACTTGTCCGATTAGACCAGGTAAACAAGGAAGACGATCATTCCAAAACTGAATCGTAAGTAAATCGATTTCATTTGTAAATTTAGCAGCGTGGCAATAGTGACGAATTTCGACAAAAAACGGTAAGGATCTTGTTTACTCAATCATAAAAAAAATATAATATAAATATTAAGGGACAATCTTACACAAATTAGACAAGTAAGAACGAATATCGAATATTTATTCCTTTTGATTTTTTTGTGTTGTGTTTAATGTTAATGTCACGGTTAATGTGGTTCTTTACGGTTTATCCACCTACACTATTCTACCAACTATATTGAAATAATCCGCTACTCAAAGGTTATCTGGATTAGCTATTTATTTATGTCTGTTTAGTTCTATTTATTATTGTATGGTATAAATAAACGATAGATTGTTAATCAGTTGTTTATTCATGTTTATATTGAGTGTGCAATAACGAAAAAAGTAGGTAATTGGTAAATGACGGATATATTTATTTATCAATTTATTAACGGATAATTGTACGGTAAGAGGAACGAAAGTTACCATCATAATCATTATGTTATTGTACCTTTATCTATATAATATATCATTATAATAATATAAGATATCGTGAAACTGTCTATAATAATTATTATGTATAGAGGAATACTAAATTTGCTACACAAAATCAGAACAATGTCCTATTTTCATTCGGAGCCTAAAAGAAAGGTCAAATGGAAAAAATGACTCTTCAATTTACACACCTGAAATGATTTCAGTGAAAGGAAAATGTACCTTTCCGGCACGGATTGAGTTAAGTACCTAGTCTGTTAAAGTAACTCGCCACGGAGAGTAATCGTGACTTTAGGATAACGAAAGATCTGAGATATATGATTATAACTTATTTTAAAACCAAATTAGCGAAATTTATAATAGTTAGCGTTATTGTTAACGAGATCAAAGCGCCATACAAAATAAATGGCGGAACGTGACTAGAGATTGGGGTGTTTTGCAAAAAATGTACATGTACTTTTTTCAGAAAATTTATTTTTATGCTATTTTTTTTTCAGAATCGCTTATACATTCTAACCTTATACAAGAGAAAAAGTGTCTCAAAATGTCCAGTGCGTCACGTTCATATAAATTAAAAAACATTCATACAAAAACGTGACGGTCTGGAATAGATATTTCGGTACACTACACTGAGTACGTGAGATAGAACACGACTTAACTATCGACTTGGAATTAAAAATCATTTACTAAAAGACACACGAAAGGAAAAATTACAATAAGTTCTGATCCGCATCGCAGGCTTCGTCAGGTGAGATACAACAACAAATCAGCAACAGGCTTCGTCAAATACAAACCAATGATATGATCCACAACAGGCTTCATCAATTTCGTTAATAAGGCACGCCCCGAATCGTAGCCGGCCCAAACGTAACCATTACACTGGCGGCGTTACCACGCTGAATGGCCAACGAAATTTGTTGCACCAGGTACGATCCGGAGCGCGGGTCACAGCCCCTATCCCTAAGCCGGCGGCCCAATTCCTTAATAAAATACTTGGCCTCCGAGCCCCAAGGTCCACCAGTCTCCACTGCAATAGGTACAAAATCGTACGCTGGCTCCAAGGCATTGTATTTAGTGTGTTTCACTCTTGCCGCACACTCCGCGGCTGCCCCAGCAGTTCTAATGGTGTGAGTCAAGTGGGACGGTGACGGAGCAAACGTACTCACACAAGTTGCGTCCCACAAGAGGCACCGACCTTTCTGCCAAGGAACCAACGTGAGACCATCAGGCCTCTTGCCATCAGTTCGACTCAACCCAGGAGGCTCCAAGGTACACAGTATATTGGCAGACACTAAAGCCCGACGAACGAACAGCTGAGGCCATGGTGGCCATTCTCCTCAACTGTTACCCCACAGATGCAACGATGTGGCTCGCATACTTTACAACCAACCCGCAGAGCAACCGCGATTCTTAATGAGTCGTTGTCCAGCAGTGTACCCAACTGAGGAGAAGGCAAAGCATGTAGCCACGCTCCTGATTCAGACTTAGCTATGCCTTATGCTTACTTGGAATGAACTATGTGGTGTGAGTTGTCTTTCCAATCTTTGCGTCTTCCGCTTTCGTCATAGTTACCACCTTTGTAGACTACCTAAAGTTGTTTTTTGTTTATTATTTTTATTTTTTACACATTTTTTTAAATTTATATTGGGTCAACTCTTCAGCTTCTAAATGTAGTGTAGTCTTAAACTGGGCAATGTTGCTGCTAGACGACGATGTAATATAATGGCATGTATTTAACGCGGCGACAAATTAATCAGATTTAGGGATTTATAAAAAATTAAAGGGGGTAGCAAAAATAATAAGTTGGCGACTAATTGCGGAGACTAGTATAAAGTAAAAAGTAGTAGCTAAGTAATCAATTTTCGGCTTTGTTTCAATATAAACTAGCATCGAGTTATGGCGACTGAATTAACTAATTAAGCGGAAACATGACAGCGGATAAAAAGTTGAAAATGGCCTACTCTAATTGTTCAATGGAGATTGCATATAAAATAAATCAGTCATAAAAAATAAAAGGAGCGCTTTTTAGGGATATAAAAAAAAAACCAACCTAACCTAACCCGGCTGAGTCGGATCTTCTGCTAATATTAGTCGCCAAGTCATTATTTATAGTACCTCGCCTATGATTTCAGTAATCTTGTTTATTATTTCTGCTACCTTAAAGTAGCTGCCATTATTTGAATTTTAAAATATCCTTAGTTTAAAGCTCATTTAATATAAATGATTGCCAAAATATTTAATCGCTGACAAGTTATTATTTTAGTTGCAAATAGTTTGCTGCTCTTTAATTTTTCTGTCGCCGCGAAAATAATAAGCCTAATATAATTATGTATAAAAAAGAAAACATCCATGTGTCATTATCATTTTAAGAGCAAATGTAAACTCAAATAAGATTAAACCAGTTAAATAAACGTCTCAAAATTTATCTCACGCAGTAACTTTCTTCTAAAGTCTGTAGTATCTTACGTGACTTACATTATTCGATCTGACTTGGTCCCGTGGTTCGTTTCAATTGTTTCAAACCACACGTTCTGTTGCTGTCGCAATTGTTTAATTCAATTCAATTGATTGCGGTTGAGCCGCGTAAGACGGAACGCAATTTAAAATGGAATTAACTACAGTGCGTGAGGTGATTGAGGAAAACATGGCCAAGTTTCATCTCCATTAAGAGCATATTATGGTTTTATTTCACTCTTCAATCTTTCGTACACCCAATTCACAATGAATGAATGAATGAATGAATTAATTAATTTATTTATTAATTTATCACCTTCTAACCAGCAGTAAACCAAAATGTAGATATTCACGACAAGATTCGTCAAATACATTCGACAAAATAAGTCCACAATTAATACTGCATTTTTATAAATTTTGCTTGAAACATTTTTTTTTTCTTACACAAAATTACACCCCAGACCAAAAGTATGGAAACAAAGTTTATTCTTTGAATATTTAAAGTTTCCGATGATTATTCCTTGTGTAAATGTTAGTAACCGTTAGGCCACCCCCAAAAGATAAAAAAATAGAACATCCACTATGAAAGCATTTGCATATTGTAAAAATATAATATATAATTACCTAACTCCGGGGCGTCGTTTTTTTATTGCCTTTCTACAAAATGTTGCACTGGCAATTTTCATAAGCAGAATTTGCGTTACCTATTGACTTTTAAAATGTTTATAATCATTCTTATATTGTGATTTTGTAAGTTATTCCGTAAGGAAATCACGGGTTTGTCTAGTAATATTAGCTTGTTTCCATACTTTTGGCCTGGGGTGTAGGTTAGGTTAAGTTAGGTTAGGGTTTTTTTTTTAATTTAATTCAGAAAGTCTCTAAAACGTTGCATTAGGCTGCCAGGTGTACGAGAAAAATAATAATAAAAATATTCAATAGGTACTACTTTTAGCCCCCTACTGTCATGTTGAATATTATTATCAAGCCCAAAAAGAAAAAAAAATCTTAGCACATAATACTCGAAATAATAGATATTTAATGCATAAAAATATAACAATAAACCCTTCTTTACAAATCTAATACTAATGACGTAAAAAAAAAAGTTTTTTTTTACCAATTATGAGTAAAAAAAAAATTCTAGCTCAAGTAGAGGGCTGAAACATATTTAGAATCAATAACATATATATATATTTATTTATTAATATCTTATCTAAAGGCAACATATTACAACTGTTCCAGGTCGATCAGACAACGTTTTTTTTTTCTCCATACATCTACGCTCCACCCTAGTGTAGGTTCTGGTGATGTCAACTTCGTTTTACATGTGAACAATCGAACTTTGAACTAGCATTTGCATTAATAGCAAAATAACGAAACAGCCACATTAACAAACGATATAGCCAACTAATAAGTCAAGCGATGTTGCTCATTTTGCTATTAATCACCGCTTTAATTAATGGCCGTCTTAAATCTTTATTGTCCTGGCAGAAAAAGGGAAAAGAAAATTAGCGTCGTATTATTTTTTATTAGGCCTTTGTCTCACGACTTCAATATTTAGTGCCGTGCCACGTAGCTACAAGTACACCATTGAAAAGCCCTATGGCGAGGTATAACTGGTTGCGTATCGTGCATAATCCACGAATGCTCATTTTGCGAACGCCATAATTGTAGTAACTATTACCATTACAATTATTCGCGGCTATTATTACGAGCTGAGCCTTCGATTAGCTGAATATAGTGTGCATTCTGCACTTGTGCCATTATGTAATTGTGGTAAATCCAAGGACCAAGTCAGTAAAGTACGCCTTAAGGTATTTTCCACATTACATTGCAGAGGCGTCCAACCCAAGATCGTAAACGAGTAATTACACATCAACACGTAGATAAACCAACTCTTACTTCTTACTTACTACTTCTGCGAATGTTTTTTTTTTGCCCATAAACACCTGCAACATCAGAGGAGTCACAAGTGCTTGCCTACCCGGAGGACGAAAAATGTTTTTAAAACACGTCCTTATTTACGTTTTTTATGGAGTGGTACCCGACTAGGTATTCCCTTTGGCTTCGCTTGTGTGGCATATGAATGTGGATCATCTCAGAACACCATGCATTTGCAAGTTCTAACCGACCCATAAAGAAATACCTAATAACTTAAATTAAAAACATTATAATCTGGTGCTGCATTGGTATAAGTAAGGAAGAAAAGCAAGTAAGAGCTAAATACTGGCTATTTTATGTCCCTAATCTACATGCTTGTTTTTTTTAACGATATAATAGTACATAGATGGAAACTAAATATAATTGGTACATACTTCATAAACTTGCCCACACAAATTAGTAACTTCCTGATCAGGAGCCATTAAAAGTTCACGGCATTATATGCAGTCATAAATATCTATTTGCCTAATAACGAGCAAAGTTGTATACATTTTGGAAAAATGTGCTGTCATTGTCTATTATGACGAGGGGCGTCGGGAAGAGGCACTCCCTGCATTTGGAGGAATACGAAGGGGCGCCAGCGAGTCGGCGATTGTAACAAGCGTTGTCGTGCGTGCATAATATGACGAACTGCTTAACTTTTTTACTGCCAATAACTCACTGCTTCAATCTTCGGTCATATCATAAATGTGCAAGGGTTGCTGTATACCTCCATAAGGATAGGGACATCCCATCAGAACGGCGCATGAGTAATAAAACAGAAGTATGCTTACGCATTTCTTTTTCTTACTTCTAATAATGCTAGATTGCATACTTTTGTATGATAACATAGGTAATACCTCAACAATTGTGAATTCTAGGTAGGTAGTTAAAACAACCACCGGGTATGTCAGCGACAGTCTTTTCGGTCGCTCCTATAACAGAATTATTGAGATGCGAATTGACAAGTTTCATTGCATCATGGTCCCTGCGTAAAGTAGGTACTTTTCATTTGAGAAAAATACGGTTTCAAATAAATATTTTTAATAATGAAATACTAATATTATTGGAACTGGCATGTGTTATTGATGTATTTTATATACACTTTTATAAATATATCCTACTATCCTGATCTTAATTTTTGATTTATTCAATAATTTCTTTAAAGGTAAGTACACTTTTGTAATAAACTAAACTATATATTAAACTAAAAGTAATAATTAGTAAAACTAATTATTAAACTAAATGCGTTATACGAACCGCTCCGGAAGGAACTTATAATAGCTACTAGCGGAGTTCCTGCATTTATTTCAGTATAATTAACTTAATTCTGAAATTAATTGTAGTAAATAGAAACTTAAATCTTAATACTGTATAGTAAAAACAAAAAAACTCCTAAAAAATTAAATACATATCAACAAAAGCTTTTCTTTCCCATTCCAACTTAAGAGAGCATATTCTAGACTCTTTTACGATACTGATATTGATATCACTATCTTATCTCCTCGATAAAAATATAGTACCGAACCTACGCTGCATGATTCTAAATTTTCATATTACAGATCGCACCTCCGTTAGGCTATTAAATAAAATATATTATAAATACGGGAGTTCAACAATTATATGACCTTTACGTGGACATAAAAATTCAACGTGTGCACGCATAAAGAGCCATAACGCAATAACGTTGGTTTTATGAGATTAATTGGTATCACTGTGCGTTCCGGCGTAAACGGTAAAATACATGGCGCCATTTTGTGCTAATTTCGTTCAGCTTTTGAAAATGAATGAATAGATTTTATTTTTAACTTTGTTTATAAGAAGCATTGATCACATAAATGGTTATGATAGCTATTTAATGTAATTATTACATCGATTTATAAAATAGTTATATATCATAACTACTAAAATAGTTATATAACAATAGAATAGAAAATTATTGAATAAATTATAAGCTTTACGCTAAATTAAATAATAAACACGTCAGAGAAAGAAATAAAGTGCATAAAAGTTAATTACATATAAGCATATATATTTAATTTTAATATGCGGTTTACATTACCTTTATCAGAAATAGCCCGAAATCTAGCGGTAACTTAATAAAGATAAATAAATAGATAATAAATTGGCATCTAAAATATCTATACCTACACTGATTTATTAATTAAACATAATAAATATGTCGGGGATGGGTAGGATTGGCCGGTGCGGTGTGTGGCACATTAGTTGAGCTATTCGATATAGTTGTGGACGAGGAGGTAGTTGCGAGCAAGATGAAACACTTAAGATACAATTGACTTGATTTATTCCTTAAACAACGAAACATAAAATAACTGTTCCTGGCACAGAGGTCTGTAAGCTGGGTTATCAAAGTCTCGAACAGAATAGTTTTTTTTAAATTAATACTAGGTACATTGCAAAGTTATAACCATACACTGACTCTAATTAACTTGGTATAGCACAACGAAACGGGACAGTTCCAAGGCAGTAGTGCACTCGATGGTGACCCAAAGTGAAGTGTAGTGGGCGGTCGCAGAGTGAACAGTGCCAAGACTCTGTCTAGCACGCCAAAACTGGTTCAAGGGGGCGCTACTGTCGCCTTCCAATGGCGCGCCGGTTTCGTTGAGCTTCCATACTCATGACCGTCTCCGACACATAGATCTTCTATGTACGAACAATTTCATATATAAATTGCATAAGCATATTTTGTGAAATGACTCAACCCTGATTACAAAAGCTTTGTGTCAAAAATACTTTGAAAATTGTTTTTTTTTTCTATTAGTGTACGAGGCACAATATGTCTAGGCTGGCAAGAATGAGGCATATTTCGTGTGAGCGCCGAAAAGGTTCACGATAACCTCTTTATGAGCGTAGCTTTATCTGCCAGCAGGCGGCATCGTATCAATTTTATTGACCTATTGTAAGAGTAATCGATATATTGCCAAGGTATTCTATATTTCAAAAGCTGTGAACTTATTTTAACGGGATCAATCTATTTATCTGACAAACGCGTGTAAACTTTTAATGTTTTGATTCTACACAATTTTCATCTCGTAGACAACATTTCTCTCGTATATTTCATAATTGGTAGGAAATTGTACAGAGAATATATACATTTAGGTTAAGTTAATACACAACCTCAGTTAACGGTTTCAGAGAAAGTCTTTCTAACGGAAATGCCACGACTTTGCGCGACAGCGGCAGCGGTGAAGGTACGTGCATCTCGCTCACTCCTTATGTACCGCCACGCTCGGATCTCTCGCGTCGTGGCATCTCCTTAGTGTTTTTTTTACATGTCATTTTTTACTTATTATTTATTTTATAATTTTCTACTCTATGGTTATTTCTAAATGTAACTCTTTTTATAAATCGATATAATAATTACCGGTGCGGAGAACTTTGGGAGGGGCCTTTGTCCAGCAGTGGACTTCTATCGGCTGATATGATGATGATAATAAGGGTAGTAGGTATATTTGTGTGATCCATTCTTAAATATGTTTCTAATTTTAGAGGTATTTATGAAGTCCATGATTAAATAAATGACGTTGGTTTCTCTTAATAAGGGACCGTAAAATGCGAGCAAAATTAATTGAAATGATGTATGACGTACGTGACAACCCTAACATTTCAATGCAAAATGGGAAAGATAGTTACAATATGTAAAACTTTATATTCTGTGAAATGTCCAAGTCCAGTGTAGGTATATTTACATTATACATTAGGTCAAAAAACCTGATATAAATGTATTTTATAATTAGTCGCGTTCGTTTGCGCTCGTTTTGCATAATTATTCTCTTTTGCACAGATCTGGAAATAAATTTCAGCCATATAACGTCTCCTTAAGTAAATAAATTCAGTTTAAATTATCACTTTGTTCAGTAAATAACAAAGTAACGCCGCTATTCAAATGAATACAATCGATAAGACGCGAATTATTTGGAGGAGCAAAATTTAATTAAAACGATTCTCGTAAGAGAATAATGAAGTCAAAAACTTTGTCTGTGACTTAAATATAGCCCTTTGAATAAATAAACAGTGAGTGTTGTATCGCGAGATACTTAATTACCCAAGTAAGGAATTTGCAGAGCTCTTTTGCGCTGTAATGTAAATAGAGTATTAAATGAATAGAGAGATACAAGTCGTTCTTAGACAAAGTCGGTGTCTAAGGAAAATACCTACTTACTACCGCTGAAAAAAAAACATAGTCTTATATGTAGTGAAGTGACTTATCGATACCCTTTATCGATTTATTTTAATGTCTTGTACATTTTTCTATGACTGCCGATCTCCCTATTTTCACTTCATTTTCAGATTGCTTTTACAAGCGGCATTTCGTTCATATCCATTTCATATGGTTAATGTATTATTCAATAGCGGCGTCTCATATTTTTTTTTTTTTTTTTTATGTCATAGGTGGCAAACGCGCAAACGTATCGCCTGATGGAAAGCGATTATCGTCGCCCATAGACACCTGCAACACCAGAGGAGTCACAAGTGCTTGCCTACCCGGAGGACGAAGATAGAATGCCTCTATGCTAGTAATTTCACCGGCTATCTTACCCCCACACCGGAACACAACAATGCGAACATTGTTGTTTGGCGGTGGGTTAGCAGGCAAGACGGTAGTAATAATCCGGACGGACCCTGCACGAGGCCCTACTACTCCACTATAATTCTGATCTTGAATTTTGGGTGACTACATTTCTAAACGGAGGAAACAACAGTCTTAGCTTACTTATTTATGGACATAGAATCTACGTCCTAGATAACAATTATCATCTGGAACGTTGGCCACAGTTTAAATATAAGAAAAGTGTCGGTGGACTAATAGATAAATAATAATCTTGGGGGTAATTCGATAAATTTTAGAGAGATGATGGAGATCTCTCTATTACATCGCCACCCGTCACGTTTGAAGTGTCCCTACTTGACAAGTGACGATAACCCTAGAACATCGCAACTTCGCCAATCCAGTCGCGCTTAATTTGCGTCTCCTTTGTATGTGACGGCATAGATACTTAACTTGAGTATTGTGCGTGAAATTAGTCAGTAACGTTTCGTTCAGAACAGAAATTCATATGCATGAATAGCATTTTTAACAAACATTTTCGCCTTCGTATTTCCAAAATTGAGATGAGATATTTCACTTGAAGCCCATCGCATTTCAATGACAGCTCAATGGCAACATCACTGTTATCTAACAGACATTTGACGTTTGGCGATCTCTCAAACAGCATTCTCGAATTAGGTCCCTTGGTTATAGTATTGTCCATATAATATAAACTCTTATGTTATGTTACAATCAATTGTTATGTTTTTTACTATTATTATATTATCTCATTTTTATCTTTATGACGATCATAGTACAAATGCATGTAAATTGTCTTAGCGTAATTTATACTGACATTTTATATTATGAAATAAATAAATCTAAATCTAAATCTATACCTAGAGATATGCCCTCGTTCTCGTGAACGTTTCCCAGTTTTTATGGGGAAGGAACGATCTCGAAAACGGCGCATCTCTTCTTATGCCTACAAGTAAATTCTACAAGCAGTTTTGCAGTGAACTGAATAGTTTGAATTTTTAAGCTTTATAATTTGATAAATAATCAATCACAGTAATATTAATAAAGGCGAAAGTTTGCGAGTGCGTTTGTGTATTTCTTACTTCTTCACGGTCAAATGGCTGGACCAATTTTAGTGAAATAAGTATGGAGGTAGCTGACACTCTGGATAACACATACTTAGCCTACTTTTTAACTGATATAATAACGCGGGTAGCACGATGGGGCGCAGCTAGTAAATAAACATAACTAAGTACCCATATATCGATATGTGAGGTCGATAAATGAGAAATCGCTATGACTGCTCAAGAATGCCACGAGAATTACGGGCTCTGTTAATTACCTTCAAGGGGCGCAGAACTTCCCCGTTAAGTATGTTTACACGATACGGAAACTCGAATATAAACCAGCCAAGTGCGAGTTCGATTCGCACACCAAGGGTTCCGAACAACGCAAAAATGGCATTTTTATTATTAGGTAGTTTGAACACTTAATTTTCTTTTTTTTATAAATAATACATCATCATATCAGCCGATAGATGTCCACAACGATCCTTCATGCGCCGCCCGCATCCAATTGCTATCCGAGATCCTAATCAGGTCGTCGGTCCATCTTGTTGAGGGCCTTCCCACGCTGCGCCTGTAGTATACTTTATCTATTACGGTTGAAGAGCGTAGATAAAAAAGGAAGACATAGGGCGGTCTGACAGAACGAACAGCGAAGCCTTATTTTGCAGTTCCACTAATTTAGTTAAATCTAGGTTTAATCTACAATGCAAAAAAAAGCACTGTGTGATGAAAAAGTGTTGTTGGTTAAGTCACAGTCCAGTATGCTCCGCCCTGCTCCGAATCTGCGGAAACGGACTTAGGTACTAATACGGTCCCGACAACATCAACACTTGGGTACGGAACCCCAAAAACGTAATTGAATCTGAAGCTGTTTTGGTGTGATAAAATGTGCTCCCCAAAGCGATGACTACACGTATGTCGTTTATGGGTTCTCTCCGTCTGTCGTACTTACGGTGGAGATACTCGTACGAGGGGCACACCGAAATGATCGGGAATAGAGTACTTTAAACTGAGTTACATTAAATCCTTTTTTGTCACATGCATACTGGCGACTTACAATCACGATGCCGTTTTTACAATTTAAAAAAAGAACGATATATTTTTTTAATTCCATTTTTAAATTGACAACTCGATGAACAAAATGGAGCTGACGCGTGAAAATTTTCGTGCAATTATTTACCATAACTTTCGTCGTGGCTTATCTCCAGATGAATGTCGCAATGAGCTTGTTACTATATACGACATTGAAGCACCTAGTCAGACGACAATATATCGGTGGTATGCTGAGTTTCGACGGGGTCGTGCCTCTCTTGGCACCGTACCTTCATCAGGTCGGCCGAAAACGGCGGTTTCGCCTGAAAACATCGCGGCTGTGGAAAAACTACTAAAAGAAGATAGACATGTGACATACGAGCAGATTCGGGCAACCATAGGCATTGGAATGACTGCAATTCACACTATTTTGCATGGTGAATTGGGTGTCAGAAAATTGATTTCCCGATGGGTACCCCATAATTTGTCTGAAGAGCAAAAGGCGGCTCGTGTTGATTGGTGCCGATCTATTCTGAAATGCTACAATGGAGGAAAGTCAAAAGCCGTTTATAATATGGTCTCGGGTGACGAATCCTGGATTTATTCTTATGAGCCTGAAAGAAAGCACCAGTCGGCAGTATGGGTCTTCGATGACGAGGTCAAACCAACGAAAGTTGTGCGTTCTCGAAGCGTGTCGAAGAAGATGGTGGCTTCGTTCGTCTCAAAAAAGGGGCATGTTGCCACAATTCCTCTAGAAGAACAAAGAACCGTTACCGCTGATTGGTATATCACAGTTTGTTTGCCGGAGGTGCTGGCCGAACTTCGCCAAGGGAACCCGAGACGCCGCGTCATCTTACACCACGACAATGCGAGCTCCCACACCGCCCACAAAACAACTAAATTTTTGAACGACGAAAACGTTGAGTTGATGTCCCATCCTCCATACAGCCCTGACCTGAGTCCAAATGATTTTTTTACGTTCCCTAGAATTAAAGATTTATTGCGTGGTCAGCGGTTTGAGAACCCAGAAGCCGCTGTGGAAGCCTATAAATCGGCCATTTTGGCAATGCCTACTTCAAACTGGAATTATTGTTTTAATGACTGGTTTAAAAGAATGCAAAAGTGCATTGAATGTAACGGAGAATACTTCGAAAAACAATAAAATATAATTTATGTATATAGTGCACATAGTTTTTTAAATTCCCGATCATTTCGGTTTGCCCCTCGTAATTCTGCTTTAAGAGCATTTTGGAACTTTATAGTCCTTTACTACTTTATGTGTATACTAAAGATTCGGCACTTTCACAAGTCACATTTGGTAAAAGTGGCGAATTTTTGGAATATCTACTAGATGGTTATTTAATTATTTAATTAAACTTTATTGCACAAAACTCAGTACAAATGGCGAACTTAATACCTAATGACATTCTCTACCAGTCAACAATAGGGCCGAATAGAGATGCTTCAAGGGGTTTTAGGTTTTACTTAATGTTTTCTCAGTTCTTCCGTTTATATGTACATACTCTTGTAAATGTATACTTGATTATCTTATTATTTAATAAACAATAGTTATAAATTAGTATTTCACTCATTTTCAACAAATTCAGTCGCTTATTGTGTTATGCACAAACAGTAAACATGAAAATATTCGTTATATACCGGCGTAACGTAAGTATTGTATGCTTTAATGCACAATTCTAACGTTTAATCTCTCATCATACACCCAACGCATATTCATTATTGGGTAACAAATCCGCTTGATAACTGCGAATACTCTAGTTTAGATAGTGCTTTTATTTTACATGTAAAAATGTCCTAATATTTAATCAAATCTCATTGTGAATGTACTTGATCGTACAATGTCCTGCCTGTTACTAGTACCTACTTCTCTACATTTAAATTTCCGTACAGACCTAGTTTTAAGTAGGTATACGTTTAATTTAGTAATTAACAATGTATGGATCCTTTGTTGTCCCACATCAATGCATTTCTTTTTATATTTTTATTCTATAAACTTCAAGAATAACCTTTCATACTTATCTTTTAGTGCACATATTCGTTATTGTGTAAATAAGTTAAATAATCCAGTTTTGATCACTGTGAATGGTCCCTTGTGGTATCTTGTCCCTGTACATATCAATAAAGTTTGTATTGGTTGATTTTTACAAAAATAAATGAAAAATATATCGGAGAACTGCTGAAAGAGGTAACTAGTGTGTAAACACTTTCAAAAACGCCTAAACGGCATTATATCATATCGCCCTGGACCTATAACATTTAAGGAGTTCAACAAAATTTTATGAGACCAATTTGGAGATATCTCCTCTCTAACAAAAATAAAAAGATTCCAAATCAGTTTATAAGTAACGGACTCCTGAGGTAACAAACAATCAATACAGTCGTTTTGAGAACCTTCTCTTTTTTAATTTCGGTTGGAAAAACCCAAACTCCATAATCAACTTCAGCACCAGTCATCTAGTCCACATATTCGTCATTAGTTAATTCCGATAGCGGGAATACTCTAATATCGAGTCCCGCGTGTCACCGGCTTATCTGAGCGGTACACCGATCAATATGCAATGACTCATGGCTTGTGAAAAATGCTCCACCTACCTGTCATGAGCGCTTATTGACTGTATTTTAATATGTACAATCACTTTTTCACAAAAAAAAATCCGACTTCTACAAGAAGTTCCGAGAATAACTAATCGAGTTTCAATAAAAAACACACTGAAATCGCCATACACGTGCGTATTATTAGTATTATTATTATTATGCAAAAACAGCTGTTCTCTTCTTGAAGTTAATATAAGTTGAGTAGAGAGTTGTCATAAAATATTAAAGTTCAGTAGCGGCTGCCTTAGGGTATAGAATTAAGGTACAGGTTTAAAAAGTGCGTTCTGGTGATTTTGTCTGTGAAATTATAAATTGTCGGATTACAGTATACGCGCGTATTAAAAAATACTATTACAATAGAATACAACAATACTTTATTGCACACCAATAAAAGTTTACAAAAGGAAAACAAAACAAACACAACTTGTAAATAACGGTAGCCAACAGACGGTTTTATCGCTAAAAAGCGATCTCTTCTTCTTTGGGTAGTGAAATATAATAAGGTTAAAAATAAATAAGGAGTTTCTTCGATTCCTCATGGGCTCATCTGATCTTCATCAAATCTTTATGGGACCAATGTGAAAATGCCTGCTCTTGAATAAAAACATAATCCCGATTGCTGGAACTGGAATACTCTGGTATCGTATCCTGCATGTCACCGGCTTATCTGAGCGGTACACGGATCAATATGCACTGACTCATGGGTTATTGTGAAAAATGCGCCACCTGCTTATCATGGTCGCTTATGACAGTACTTAATTAAAACAATTCAATAGTATTTGAGGGAGGCGTATTACCTATGTTACCGCTTCTACTATTTTTATTTCCTGGCGTGGTGGTGGTCTACAGTTTTCGATCAGACAGAAATCAGACACTCAAAGAGAAAATCAAAGTTGATGTTGTTTTTATTTTTATTTTGGAAAAACCCTTTTGTTAAATCTTCCACTTTACCTGTTAGGGATGTGGATATTTTTTGAAACGGAAAATTTTCCAATAGTCCTTTAATTATGATTGACGAACTAAGAAACGTTTTGTATCGTCATCCAAAATAAGTCTTAAGGAGAGTCATATTTGAGATACTTCTAACAAAACGAGTGTGAATTCAAATTCAAAATAGTTTATTTGCCAGAAAGAAGTATGTACCTATGACACAGTGTACGAACGACAGTAATTCCCACACCAGGCGATGCTTGTGTTGTGGAATTAAATACTTAACACAGAAGATTACCGAAAATTGTGCAGCTTAACGAAATTATTTGTAAACACAAACTCAATGGGCTAGAAAATAAACTGACTCCCACCTTCGGTCCATGAAAACACTGCCCAGTAATGTAGCTAATCTGTGGCGAATAAAATGGTTACCACAACTATCAATTAACGTAATAACAATTTGCTATTCGACCCATAATGGAACTAGCGAACTGCGAGCATGGAAATTGCGGCGCGCATGCAAATTTGAGCATGCTTTGTTACTCTTAATTGAAACGTTGCTACATTAAGTATTTATATATTAGGAGTTACCCTATATTTTTTATTATTCGTGGCGGGTAAAGAGTATCAGATAACCATCTTTGGATGTTCAGCTATCCGTGTACCAAAATTGGTTGGAATTTGTCCAGCTGTTTGGGCGTGGTGAGTGAACGAAGTAATTAAGACCAACACAGATCACAGTATTACTATCAGGGGCCCAATTCGAGAATGCCGTTGGAGATATCTCCAAACGTCAAATCTCCATTAGATAACAGTTATATCGCCATTGAACTGTCATTTAAATGCGATGAGCGTGAAAGTGACATATCTCATCTCAATTTTGGAAATACGAAGGCGATAATGATTGTCAAAAATGTTATTCATGTATATAAATTTCTGTTTTGAACGAAACGTAACGGACCAATTTCACGTACTATGCGGTCAATTTAAAGTATGCGCCTGTTATTTATGCCGTCACATACAAAGGAAACGAACATTTTGCGCGTCCGAATTGACGAAGTTGCGATATCGCCACTTGTCAAGTAGGCACACGTCAAAAGTGACGGATGGCGATGAAAATGAGAGATCTCCATTATATCTCTAAAATTGGTCGAATACCCCCCCCAGGTGTGAGTTTGTTTATTCACGACAGCTTATTTAATTTATTTATACATACTTTATTACACAAAAGTACAAAAGGCGGACTTCATGTTGTACCATTCGTATTCTCAACAATTCAACCGTAGGGCCAAACTGGCACTAGCAGTTGGTTCAGGATCATTAAAAGTAACTATCAAATATTTGCGATATTTATTATTATAGGACACTTCGTCCAGGTATTTCTGCAATAAAATATATTAATTTTCATATCCAGAGCCAGTGAGTATGGACCTGGAAAGTGAACCTAAAAACTATCAATTTACCTAAAATCACTTTATTCATAATAAAACCAGCGAGCTGTGAACAGAGATTGCGACGCGCATGCATATTAGAGGCTTTAGAACGTGCAGCGGTCGCTGTACGACTAGTTTACTATTAATATAAATGTGTTACGCTGGAAAATGGTTCCGATAGCCGAAATGGGTGTATTGAGAGAGGGGGGCCTATGATGGTTGCGTTTATTACGTGATAAAGCATCTGTCACATACAGATACACTCGCATTTTATCAAGACGTGACGGATGCTTTGTCACTTATTTATCGCGTGATAAAATACAATTCTTTTTTACTTCCAACCTTTACGGTTCACGTTGAAATTTTAAAGCAACATAGATAGATATTGTGCATACTGAGACAAAGTTCTTAAGTCCATTTCGGCAAGAAATTAATCAGGTTAAGCCATTACAGCATGACTAGACTATCTTCCAGCAAAAATTACTATTATAATATTTATAATCTATTAATTTAATATGGAAATAAATGTAACACCTGGAAATATCAATTGATCGAATAACACTTTATTCATAATGGCGCCGGCGAGCGTTGAACACGGAGATTGCGGCGCGCATGCAAATTTGAGGCTTTTGAACGTGCAGCGGCCGGTGCACGATTAGGTGCTAATAAAAATGTTTCAGTTACGCTGCGGGATGGTTCCGATGGGTGAAAATGGGTACAGTCTAGAGCAATAATATGAATCGAACTCCTTTAGTTAATAACTAGCGACCCGCCCCGGCACGAGTGCAATGCTGATAAATTATGCATGTTTTATACATAATATAAACCTTCCTCTTGAATCACTATCTATTAAAAAAAAATACTGACTTGCACACTAATTATGCACACTAAATAATGCGAATTCAATATACTATTTAAAGGTATTTGCAAAACTATTTTACTGGATATAAAAAAAAAAAACTAACCTAACCTAACCCGGCCGAGTCGGATCTTAGTGTGCAGTGCGAGGATAATTAGTGTGCACGTCAGTATTTTTGGTGAAATTTCAAATATATCCAATGTACGAACCATTATTTTTGGTGTGAATTCGGTTAAAAAGGTAATCTCGTTTTGTATGATGTTTAAGGTTTTTTTTGTAGGACATGTTCAGTTAATCAATTGTTTTTTTTTGCACAGCATTAGTTTTTCTGGTATGCATTCAGTTAATTAGTGGAGTTACCTAGTGTACTGAAAAATTATACAGATGTGCATTTAAATATGTATATCCCATAATAATATAATCGGACCATCGGAGGAAGGTCGGATAAGTTTGCCGTAATAGTTTAATAACTTTCTTGGATATTTCGACGAATACATTACAGTTTGACTCTTACACTTCCACAAAAAGGCTGTGCTGTGGTAATTATCTAACACAGATTATATATATACCTACAATGACGGACACTATCAAATCGTCAAAAGTACAAAAAAAATCTTTATTAAGTTAGTGCCTTATCATTATCACACTTGCGATTTACGAGCGAGGTTTCTAATATACAAACAAGCGTCTCGGCGAACTCGCTGCGTGTTGGCCTTCATACAAAAAGCGCTCGCAAATCGGAAATGTGTTAAAGCCCTTATTAGGCGATACGTAAAACTAATTCCTGTTATTTCCAGGCTATTCCCACACCACTAATGAAGGTACTATGTGTCATTAATTTGGTAATATCGAACCGTGATGAAGCTACCGAGGGAGAGGTATTTTAACCACAGTATGTTGACCATTTTGGCATTGAATTATTATCGTCCTGTTCTTGTTAAAAGGCTTCGGATTCGCAGTACTACCTATAAGTCCGACAAGTTGCTTTTCGTACCTTGCTATTTTGCGATTCAAACAAATTAATTAGTGCTACTAAAAGTAGTAAGTAATTCATTTCATTGATAAGGGTTTACTGACGTTAAAAGTCGTCGAATATCACTGATGAGATGAATATAAACAAAAAAAAACATGGCGAAATATTCAATTTTTTTATTATTTCCCGCACACTAAAGCCAAAAAATATACGACAGCGATGCAAGAAAAGTTATTTTCGATGCGTTCCAATATTCATTTCAGAAGAAAAAAGAAGTAGAGCACTATGATTACCAATGTTTTGAAATTGGTTAATGACACACCACTACTGATATCTCGTCTGTTGATAACAAAAACTCACTAAGTAACAAATACCTACTTAAAGCAAATCTCGCATCTCCGTATTAATCTACGAATTGGATACGAGGTTTCAAAGAGCAGCAGATAGTATTTAGTAGTGAGGTTTGGTTGTCCTCAGGTGACATCATTGGCATATGGCAACTGTTTGGATGTCCAGACATTCCTGTACTAAAATCGTTTAAAACCCGTCGTTTCGGTGTAATGAGCGGACAAAGAAATATTCACCAACAGATGGCGCTATATGGCTGACGCTGCGCGAACATACATATCCTGGATTGCACTGAGATTTTTCCTGACATATCAACCCCGAAATCAGTTTCTTCGCATTTCACACAACCAACCAATGAAATACAATCAGGCAGAATTTGCGGAGATCAAAAGGGGACCTTCTGTAGCGGTATATTCTGTAAATATATTTTGTGACAATGTTAAAAATACAGCTGAAGCGAGTTTTAAAGATTATTCTCAAATTGAAAGCAACACAATGCGTCCATTTAAATTCTAAAGCCGAGGCGCTGAACAGATAACGCTAGCTATTTCGTCGCATAAAACGCTCTGTGATGAATAACAGAGTTTCGATTTACCTACAGCTATTGATATCAATTCAGTCTATACAGGGTGGTCAAAAAATAAGTACGGAGCTTTTGGGGTCACTTTGGGCCTTTATTAACACCGCTACAAAGGTTTTCCGCGTCAGACTCCAATATTTCCAGCAGTGATAAAAGAAGAACATACCGCTTCGATGGTATATCAGGTTACGGCTTTTTATAATGATAGGTAATTAAAATATTTGATGCCATTTTTTTTGGTATTTTCGGTAGTCTGCGGTAAAAGCTTATGATATGAAATGACAAATTAGAAAATGAAGACTGTTCTTAAATGGTTTGAAGGCGCAGCGCTGCCGTGTTACGGTAAAAGATCGTATGTTTATACGAATGTCATAGTAAGATACGTCCATTTACCGTAGCATGGTAGAGCGGGAATGGAGCAACATGGTGAATCAACGATCTGGTTATGATCGCGATCGTTCGATAGGTAAGGGCAGCCTATCATTGAGGAGAACTTTGGAAAAGGCCTGTGTCCAGTAGCGAACTTATTTCGGCAGACATGATGAATTGATGATGCTGATGACAATTGAGACATTGTTACCTTGTCGTAGTCGTAACTATACGTAGTATTAGATTCAATGTCTTGACTAAAACCTTCCTTATACCATAGTGCAACACAAGAAAGTTACACTGTTTTACAAAGAAAACATTTTGCCTTTAAACTATGAGGAAACTGGAGTCTCAAGTTTTACCCAGCGATCCCGGCCACTCCGGATAGTGGACACGCTAATTATTGCTCCAGGCTACTTTGCCCTGTTGCTAAGACTTGGAAATTGGTTGTAATGGAAGGAAAGTAATTACTTTGATACAGTGAAAAACTCAGAAAACAGGATTTCTATTTCAGCTGGCCTATGATGGTTATTATGTCTATCGCGAGATATGTACCTAAGTGACAAAGCATCTGCCACTCACACCCGCATTTCGTCAAAACGTGATGGAAGCTTTGTCACTTATGTATCGCGGGATAAAATCAACCATCACAGGTCCCCAAAAAAAGAGGAGACTTATTAAAGGGGAGACGTATATTCTCATGGGCAGTTTTGAACAGAAACAAAAAATAACGGTGTCAAAATTAAGTCATACCTAATATAAATTACGTTAAGAACACAACTCACAAAGATAAAAAGCAAAAACGCTACGCTGTCGCCCATCATGTTGCATATTTACAAACACTTTAATGTTTTAATTAGGATCACACTAATGTTTTTCCAGTAATTTAATTTACAACAACGATTGTATAATATTTCAGAGTTAAATAATCATGAGAAGTAGCTAG
Organism: Apotomis capreana; assembly: GCA_947623375.1. Lineage (NCBI taxonomy): Eukaryota > Metazoa > Arthropoda > Insecta > Lepidoptera > Tortricidae > Apotomis > Apotomis capreana. The sequence goes on along the minus strand of OX392506.1, from coordinate 18,812,512 downwards.
TTATTTAATTAAAAAGAAGGAAAAAAAATACCTCATTAATTAACTCCGGTTTGCTTTTAGGATCCCTCTTTAATCCTTAGTTCGTTAATCTAGGTAAATCTTTCAGATTCTCAAACAGGCAGCGCGTGCATTCTTGAAAGCTTTACAAAGAAAACGGGTTCCTTTTTCCTTTATTACCTTTACCTACCCCTAGTAGGAAAGTCCTTGCTTCTATTTTTAGCCCTACTCGTGTATCAGCATCGTAACATGGATGTTTAGCAACAACTATTCTTTTGTATCCACCAGCGTGTGAAGTCAACCGAAAAAGTCGTCGATTGTAAATATGTAAATGTAAATATCGGACAACCTCACACAAATCAATCTAGTCCCACAGTAAGCTCTAGTAGTAGGCTTGTGTTATGGACACTAGACGACGATAAACATACTTATATAGATAAATACATACCTACTTAAATACAAATAACATCCATGACCTAGGCACAAATATTCGAGCTCATCACACAAATATTTGCCCATGCCGGGATTCGAACCCAGGACCGGACAGTAGTCAGTAGGCAGTTGCTTAACCACTGCGCCAGCCGCGTCGTCAAATTTAGCACCTTAATACTGCTAGTGTTAACAGTATAATGTTAGGTTAGACAATTAGGTAATTTAGCGGTCCACGTAGATAAGGAACCGGGTACCCTCATTTTTTATCTACCACACGAATACATTAGTCGCCATTTTCGCGAGTTTTATCGAAGGACGATGCCATATTTTCCAGTAACCTACGCATGACTGATTTGCATGATAATCGTCGCTTTTGGAATCCCTACTAATATTATCAGCGCGAAAGGACCTTTGTATGTCTGTGTGTGTCTGTCTTTCTGTCCGGCTATTGCCTGTTAACGCTTAAACCGCTCAATCGATTTATAGATAAAATTTGGTATGGAGATAATTTGAGTCCCGGGGAATTACAAAGGGTAATAATTTTACCATGAAAATCATCAATGAATGAGAAGGATGGAATTGACAGTGGAAGTATGATATCCTATGGATTTTAGTACAAGATATGCTATCGAACGTTTATCACTAAAATGTATTTTGGTTTATTGTAGTTGAGGAGTGTCTCTTCAAAAGGGCTTATTTTTGTATAAGTTTTATAGAGAAATAATCCCTTTTGTAAAGAAACTCTTCAATTGTTAAAACCCTAATAGCGACCAAATAATTCTACGCAAAGTCGCGGGCTGAATCTATATAATGTGCTATAAACAAAATTTATCACGCTTTTGTGATACTAAGTTGTCTCGAAAGTTTCTAGTGCGAAATTAGTATATTCCAATGAAAGTCGTTGTGATTCACCGGAAAATCCCATCTGAACTCCTACGCTCGCTCGCGTCTAAATACATTTCCATACTTGATTTGAGATACCCTTTCAACGATATAATGACATGTTACAAACTTGTTGATGACGATAATACCTTCGTATATCTAATACGTTAATAGGTACCCCTTTAAATATTTACATGGCGCAATATCAACTAAGGGATTCATTCGATTGACTGGTAATTTTAAGGGTTTACTGAGTTTTTATTAGGTTGACAATTTACATTGATACAGTAAATATTTCTCGTACATAGGTACGTATAGTCTGCATCAAAAACTGCTGTCAATTTTACTGCTGGCTTTTGTCAAATTGTATACTAAAGTCGTCACATTTGAGGTTGACTGTAACTAAGTAAGAAGTTAGAAACGGAGAATAAAATTTACCCTCTAATTTTGAGCGGACAATTAGAATATCGGCTGGATGTAGGCTATTTTATCTCACAAAGAATCAGAGCTAACGAAAGATAGTCAAAACTCAATTTACACACTTCCAAAGCCATTGAAAAATATAGCATACCTTACAAGTCCTTTGTTTTCCCGTAAACAATAGTTTTAAAAGCAAACAGTTGAAAACATCGTTTCAAATTGAAACAACAATTTCCTTTAAAACCTTTTAAACACTTAATGTATTTTCTCTTGTTACAGGACCGAGCGAACAGAAGAGACAGTATCCAGTAGTGCCAACTTACCGACCAACAATGCCGTGCGTCATAAAATAGTAGTGTTAGGAGCAGCTAAAGTTGGCAAATCATCACTCATAACGCAATTCCTCTACAACACGTTTTCGACTAAATACAAGAGAACAATCGAAGAGATGCACCATGGAGATTTCAATGTCGCCGGAGTAAGGTTGACTTTGGATATATTGGACACATCAGGGGCATATGAGTTCCCAGCCATGAGGGCTTTGTCGATGCAATCAGCAGATGCCTTCATCCTAGTATATGATATCACGGACCCTGATAGCTTTGCTGAAGTACGGATGCTGAGGGACCAGATCCACGAGACCAAGGCCAGTACGGCCGTACCGATAGTCGTGGTCGGGAATAAAGTGGACTTGGCGGAAACAGGAGCAAGACAGGTAATTTTTTTTTGTGTAATCCTTTCTGGTAGTCGAGTTGTTTTCTTCACGACCTCCGTACGCCCCTCATCCCTTTAGGTATACGACTCACCTTTGACTTGGGAGAATTTTCTATGTTAATAACTTGTATCATAATCAAACTAATTTTAAATATGTACAGAGGTAAAGAGTGAGAAGCTCCTCCGGCGTGAAATACCTACCTACCGCTTTACTATATAAAGAACACCAAGTTTTTTTGCAGCAGTTTTTGTCTTTGCTTCAATAGAGGAGCTGCAGATTGCGTTTGAGATCCAAACCAAGAAGCTCTAGGCTAGGTGATCAGTAGTTGGTACGGTCACATTTAATGTAGGTAACTATGATATCCATAATAATTAATTATGATATCCATATTAAGCGAAAAAATTACACATTTTCACTCAAAACTAAGTAACATAATTTATTCTGAAGCATAAATTTCCATTTTTCCAATTACGTCTCACGGTCAAATAAAGCGATGAATATTTAATTCGCGTCAAAATGTTTTCCCAATACTTGGCAAATTAATTTTACTCGATGATTTATGTAAAACAAAACAAAACTTATTAGGTACGGTCAGAGATGTGTTATTTATGTTCTGGAAAGCAATTTGTGATTGTTATTCGATCAGGCACGTGTTGGATCACCTCGGGAACTGGAAATTTAATTTATTTATTTATTTTAGAATAAATACAATCCTCTCCTAGTAAATAGGTAAGGGCTTCGGTTTCTAAGACCTTCAATACGAGATAAGAAAACTCGACATAATACACACAATACAATTCTACTCTAATCCAATTTAGTGAGAACTAAATATCTGTGGAGGTTTGATAAATAGGTGCGTCTCAGTGGATTTTATTACGAAAGCCATGTAGTACTTAATACATTCCAATTGTTGAAAGTGACGATCTTACAATACGGCTTAAAATATTATGTATTGCATACGTAGTTCGTATTAGGATCTTTTTGTATTGTTATCAAAGGAAATTAAATATCAAGGGCGCAATCTCAACAAGCAAGGTAAAACAGGTACAATTAATATGTTTTCTGGAAATGAAATGATGATCTAACCTATTTTAGTGGATTAAGATTCATGACTACGGATTGCTGAAAATGTTTAAACGCAAAATGCCAAAATGGCAAATTACTTGTTTTCCATACAAATATTGGTACCTTTACTCGACGATAACGTCACAGTATGATATCCATTTGCATGGAGCGTTTTCAACGCTCCGTAAGATTCGAACTTTAACGTTCATTTCTGACTTTTAGAGCACTCTAATGTAGTTGCAAGCTGAACAAAGTATGGAGGAACAGACACATCACAAGGACCACGAAAATCCGGCTCGTGCAAACCCTTATATTCCCCATATTTTTATACGCTGCAGAGACGTGGACACTTCGAGACATTGAGAAGAAAAAGATAGATGCTTTAGAAATGTGGTGCTGAAAACGAATGCTGGGAATATCATGGACAGAATTTCGGACGAATGTCTCCATCCGTGAAGAACTCCGCGTCAAGCAGCATCTGTCCGCTTTGGTCCAGTCACGTATTCTCAAATTTTTCGGTCACGTTTCAAGGCGAAACAATAACTCCATAGAGCGTCTCGTTCTCCAGGGCAAAGTGGAGGGAACCAGATCACGTGGAAGATCACCCATGGGATGGACCGACCAGATCAAATCGGCTGGGGGCGGACCTTTGCATGAGTGCACCAGAATGTCTGTGAATCGCGAGAAATGGCGTAAAATCATACAGCGAACAATATCTGCCTCTAATATTTAGTACTACCAGTTGATCACGACCACTCTGTAAAGAGTGAAACGACTAAGAGGAAGAAGTGTAGTTAGTCCCAAACAGACATTAATTGATCCCTAAATAAGTTCGATTTACATCCTGGAAAAAATATTGTCATTGTGCCTTAGAATAAGTGTACGCCTAAAACGCGAGTCTCCATACATTTGCGAAAGATTATGCCACTTTTGGTTTTATGTGTGCGTGTCTACGAACCATCATAGACGTTTTTGCTTGTGACATATACGCACACTGACGAAACTTAGCCCATGGCTAACCAAAACTGGTTTAGCGCTAAGTAGGTTTCAAGGCGTATTTATTCTAAGCATAGTACTAACTCTACTTCAATCCAATTGGATGTGAACTAATATATTAAATACACAGACGTACGAGTAATAGGTACTCTTACTATGCATTTGGTTACGTAAGCGTTAGGTTTTAGGTTGTATAATCCCCAATTTATTCCAGTTGTTAGAAGTGTCGATCTTATAATATGGCATATGTAATTCACTTTAGGATCATGTTGTTATGCAAAGGAAAGTAAACATCTAGGCTCGAGGGAGTAGGCAAGGATCAGGCAGCAATGTGGTACGAAGAACACACGGACGTATTTATGCGAAAGGGAACCAATCCACATATCAAAACCGTTTACATTGAACACTGTAACTATAACATAAAGTACAAAACGCTGAATGTGAAATCCCTTTTGTATAAATATGTCCAAAACAAGTTGAATGTCGGGCACCCCTTGGGCATGAATGATACGTCTCCGTTCTTCTAGTCACACTTTGAGCGAACTAACCAAAAACTTAACGTTACCAACCGTTAAATACTTTTTTACATAAATGTACCCCGGCTGGCCAATGATGGTCACTTTATTTCACATTTCAATAATTAATTTTTTGTATAAAAACTTTGCATTCAATTTCTCCATCGGACGCTCGGTCGAACTCTGATCAAATATATCTAATTTTTTTTCATAGTTACGTTTTGGTAGATTTTTTTTAATTTATAGTGAGTTATTTAATATCAACTGAATTCAAGTGTTGTTAAATGTCGATCTTATGATACAATATATAATATTTTTTAATACGGCTTATAAATAATATAGTGTGTAAGTATATACAATGTAGTCCTGCATATTTAATATTTGCGTTAGGTGTATAATTATTATGTACAGAAAAAATAAAGCTAGCTACGAGTAAATATATTATTTGCATGCACAAAATACCAAATTGATCTGAGCAAAATAATAACAAATATCTGAAACGTTGAGCAAATTATACCTTATCAAATATTAATGTCAGCCAGAAGTTCAGATAATTATTGGCAATGAGTCAAAGTGTTGACGAAATTATAAATATTTGACAACCTCGCCTGGTAAAATATTTATGTATATCTAATGGAGACTGTCTGACTCTACGAAAGGTAGTTAATTAATTTGATAAACGTAGCAAAGAGTATGTAATCACTACGTTTTAAAACGTAGTAGGATGTTTTAGTTAAGATATTTTTTATTTATTTTTTATTTATTGTAATGGGAAACAAACAGCATACAATCACACTTAGAGTTAACAAAAATAGATAACACAGAAGCCAAAACAGTTTCCACTAATGGTTCAAACATTATTGCTCTGAGAGTACAGAAAACATGCATTAAACATTTAAATAAAACAATTTAAACGGATTATATCGCGTATATTAATTATTTGAGCATCCGTTTAAATTGTTTTATTTAAATGTGTGACAGTCGCGGAAACCGAAGAAAATGTTATGCATTAAACATATTTAAGTTAAGTAACTGGTTATGTGCATGTCTAATTATTAATTTTTTTAAATTTTGAGTCTGAACAAAAGAAACAAGTTAAAGTTGAATACAATAGTAAAAACTTGATTTTTTGATATAATTAGAAATAGATCTAAGTATTACAAATTATAGAAAGTAGACTTTTACGGTTTAGGCTTTCAGTGCAGAAACAAATTATATTTACACAACCCGAACAATGGACTCCTTAAATTGATAAACTGTATTGATTGTATTGATAGGTGTGTTGTTTTAGGCATATTTGATCCGTTTATTCCAGTCAGCCATATTCTATTAGTCTATAATATTATTAAAAAAAAACAGCCAAGTACGACTCGGACTCGCGCACCGAGGGTTCCGTACAAACACTCATGTCATCTTAACTGGCCGGGTAAAGTTAAGTTTGCACCTGGTATGTATGGCGCCGAATACAAACGAGGTGCAAAGTTAACGCAACCGATCACGTTTCTTGTATGAGTAACCTCTTAAATATTTATTTTATTCCGTTTTTTTATGTTTGTTGTTATAAGTAGTAGCAACAGAAATACCTATATCATCTGTGAAAATTTCAACTGTCTAGCTATCACGGTTCATGAGGCTGTATAGCCTGGTGACAGACGGACAGACAGAAAGACGGACAGCGGAGGAGGGTCCCGTTTTTACCCTTTAGATACGGACGCTAAAAATGTTTAACGCGGACGAAGCCGCTTCTAGTCACGATAGCAGGTCACCGTTAAGGCGACTCCGTACGTGGAATGGAAATTTTTAAAGTCCTAAGGCTCGTAATCTAGCCAACGGAAAAATCTGAAAAAAACATATGTTATTTTTGACTATTTCTTCTAAAAAATTATAGTTGGATTTTTTTTTAAAGCAATAATTACTATGGAAAAAATCATGTTGAAATAGGGTCGTTTTCAATTTTCAATTCCCTAAGGCTTCTAAACTACAAGTGATATTTACACGGCTCTTTCGCAAGAACATTGACAATTCATTGATCTTTAATCGTATTGTTTAAAAGTTAGTAAAATGGAAATTCGGTCTAATAATGCATCAAAAAAACTGAATTTCCGCGAGCGCGGCCGTGCCCGGGCTGCGAGCTCAGTGTAAATCTAACCGTCGAAGGGGAAGGCTGTGTCACTTGCTCTCGCGATCCATCTAGTTACGGAAAATTGTTATAGTACCGGATCCCGCGGAGGTTCGATCTGTCTTCGTGCGTTTGAAGTGTATTTTAAGAGAGTGTAGTTCGTTTTTTCACACGACTACGCTATGCGCCATAACAAAAAGCATTCATTTTCATATAGAATTAAATTCAACTGTTTTTTTTCGTATTTAGGTATCTATTAATTTTAAGTACTTATAAAAAAAATTGTCATTGCTTAGCATTCCCGAACACTTTTAGATACTTAGATATTCTCAGTCATGGGCCCACACCAGACAGGATTCCCAGAAAATAACACTTTTGGTGTGGGTTTTAGGGCCCTTCTCTGTGTAATACTAGAGTACCTTAGGTATTTCGGTTAGTAAAAAAAATCTGATATTAATACAGATATTTAAGTATGATAACGTCTAATGATCTTTATGAATTCAACCCTAAGAGATATGAATATCGTAATGCAGAACAAGTATTGTTCGTTTGAATACCATTGTAATATTCGGTAAAACGCTAATTTACGAATACGAATATTTATTGTAAGTATTCACATTCGTTACGTCACTAGTACAGTACATGGCATATGATATAAAAATACATTATAAAAAATTACAATAATTTTCTAGTCCAAGAAGGCAAGTGACAATTTTGGCATGAGGGCTTATTTATGTACGAGTAAATATAGGCAGAATACATATTTGCATCAATAAATTTCCCACTTCATATTTAAAACTAAATGAGCGTTAGTAATTATTGACATATCCGCCGGGCCTAGCTAGACAAATACCTAGCCTGGCCATAAGTTCTGTTCCAATTGTTTACCGTTTATAAAGTAAAAACCTGATTTTTATTACATATCTTTTAAAAGCCATATATTAATGATCAGATTACAGTTGAATTAATGAAAAAATATATAACTTTATTTAGACTCATCGTAATGCCCGGACTTGATTTTTGACTAATGCTCAGAATTTTTCTCTCTAAGTTTGCCAGAGGGCAATGAAACGATCTTGGATCAAATTAATCGATCGCGGAAGGAACGCCAAAACCCGAATAGCTTACGTAACCCAGACAACCGCTAAACTAAAGTAGAGCTGACACGTTTGCCGCATGTCAACCGATCTGCAGATATATATAATATTCTATGGACCTACTTTTTAAATGAAGCATTTTATAATTATAAACAACATCATGTTCTCTACATGTCGCTTTTGTTATTTTGTCTATTAATGGAATAATTTAAAATTTAGCATCGCTTACGCAAAATGGCTGTCAAAATAGAATTTGGTAAAATTATCTAAACGACACGTTTCCCGAGAAATTAGTCTGGTAAAATAGTATAATCTACATTTACACAACTATCAACACAGTAAACAATATCTATGTGCATACGATGCTCATTTTATATAAAAAATATCATGTTTTTTACATGTTGTTTTTGTTATTTTGTCTATTAATAGAATATTTTAGGATTTAGCGTCGCTTACGCAAAATGGCCGTCAAAATAGAATTAGGTAAAATTATCTAAACGACACGTTTCCCGAGAAATTAGTCAGGTAAAATAGTATGATCTATTACACAACAATCAGCACAGTTAACAATATATATGTGCATGCTCATTTTATAGCCAGGTAAATACATAAATGTGCATAAATCAGCATGAAATAAATCAAGAAAAATCATCTAATCGCTTTTGTAGGAAATATTTCAGACATGAAAAGCTATTTATCGTACAATAAAACCTCACGATTAATGTTTTAATTAGAGGAAAATATTTATTTTCAAACATTAAAATTAATGAAGTGACATTTAAAGTTCTCTTAGACAAAAACTTATGGTCCAACTACGCAAATACAAAAAAAGACTGCTTTAGAAATGTAAAAGATTTATTCACCAGATATCACGTGAAATTCAATTTTATCAATTTTTATGTGTGATCTGCTGAAAGATTTCCAGTAGTTCTAGACCAATGTATGGTAGCAAACGATAACTATGACTCTAATGAGAACAGCACAAGAGTTCTCAAGACTGCAGTCACTCGGTACTAGAGAGGTAGATAATATCCTATCCTAACAAGAATAACAAAACTACCTACAACACTGTGTGGTATAAGTGACGTCTCGTAAGACACTGTTTGAGTGAGATGGCGTTTGGGTCCATCAAGCGAGTCCAAAGTAATGCTTTAGCGCCACAGACACAGCCTAAACGGCCTTTATAAATATATTGAACTACTACCAAATGTGTGATATTTTATAAAACAGAACCGGTAAAGTTGTCTAACTACCAATTTAACGAAAATATTTGTTTTTTTAGTACATTCTATGCGACAAATACGACTCAATTGTCATTCAAGCAATTCAAGATAAGCGACAGTAGTCGATCAAAGTCATATCAGGTAAAAAAAGGATAAGCGCCAATGGTTTCATAGTATCAAAGCAGGTAAATTTGGATAAACGCCAGTAGTTAAGATACGACAATCAGGTAATTTAATCTATGTTATTTTTTTTTTATAGAATCTTTATCGATTCTGTTTAATTATGTGGAAATACCACATTTTTTATCATATGGAATCAAAGATTTAGTGTGATTGACGTAACGATATGATAGCTCAGTTGGTAGAGCACTACGCCGGAAACTTAGGGTCGCAAGTTCGAGTCCTGCTTACATTGCAGTGGATCACATTCAATTTTTCTTTCATAATTTACCTTTATGTTAATTTTATCATAAATACAGGTAAAATGCCTCAAACGACATTAAAATATACCTATTTTACGATCAGGTAAAAACAGTTAACCAACAAGTGCAAGGTTAGTTGCAATAAAGAAAAATTATCCAAGTTGTTTGATCTGTTTTGACAAATAAGTAAAAAGCTCTAAGGTTCATTATTATGCAAAAAACTTATTATGTAATCTCCATTTTGCTAAAAACTACCTCAAAAATCAAGTCGTTTGGTAGAAAAAATTTGTAGAGATTCTCTAAATCACCGACGGGATAAGCGACACAAAAGTCGTCAGACAGATATACGAGACCCAACCCATTCGATGCAGAAAAATCTGCCGATCCCAACAGTGTGTAAACTCGATATCCCCAAAAATGTCGCTTAGATAATTTCTCCTTTCCAGCATCGGTATATTTTGACACTCAAGTAAATTAACATTTAAAGGGTATCCATTGACCTTGAACATTTAAATTTGGTAAAAAATATCGTCTAGTAAAATATCGTCAATATCAACAAGTATAGGGAAAAATCTGAGAACATTACTAATGTAGTCATAAAAAACTATCAATGTTTATAAGTAAAGGTTTTCCAACGGTAAAGTTGAGTTTGTCGCTCTATTATTTATAGTTTATCTTTTCATTAGAGCAACATGACCCGGGGGATAAAGCTGTGCCTCCACTACTATGTTAAACTATCGGTTCAACCGCTGGGTCACGATATGATTTATTTATTAAAAAACGGTATTTTTTATTTCTGCATGATTTTACACGTCTAATCAAGAATCTAGTCGGCATTTTAACTATTTTTGGTAGGTACCTACACATACAAAAGAAACTAAAAAGTATTTTTCGATTCGAGACTTCCAAATGGCTAATTTCACTTATTTTTTTGGAAAATAGCTTTAACGCATTTTATTTTTAATATTTACTGTAGTGGGTAAATAGATATTTAGTAATCCGCAATAATTATATCATTGTTTAAATGATTTATTTTACTTCGAGATTTTTCAATGCCTTTAAATAAGGTATTAAGGTTTGTTGATCTTCAACTCACGCTCGGACTATGCGAGTGTATGAAGCTGCTTGGACGCAACTCAACGAGATTATGAACGATGTATTGTTCCGGGGGCGCACGGTCGGCGGGGGGAATAACGTTAGGCTCCGCCCAGATCCTCAAGGACGCTGGGATAAGGAGTCGCCTTAATCAAAAAGTTACCTTGGTAAATCACCAAACCGTTACTAAAAAAGTTGACTTCGTTAAACATTACTAGTGAGCGGGAAGGCAACCGATTTGGTGTTTCTACGCGCACGTAGACTTGTACGTGTTGGACGTGACTACAAATATTCCTTTCAATACTTATGGCAGAACGAAACGTGTATATTACGTTTTCTTATCTATGTACAGTAATAGTACATTACATCAGAGGCCGGGAAAATGAGGATTTCCGGCCAAGTAGGTATATACGGCCGAGCGAGCGTGCGAGCGAGGCCGGATAGTGATACGAGGCCGGGAATCCGTTTTCACGACGAGGCATGTATAGTGCTTTTCTCAAACATACAATGAAATAAAAAATGTACTTCAATGAACAACATTTTATTAATCGACAAATAGGACATTTTAGTCTAACAACCAACCTTTAAAAACAAAACCTGCTTTTTGTCAAACCAGCCAGCTGTGTGAATGACCTTGTTGTTGAAACCAAAAAAAAGTTACTTTGCAGGCCTAGGCCTGAAAAGCAGTATGAAATCCCTTTACAGTCCTCTCGAGTTGTTGCGCCCAAAAAGCGATACTTCCGAGCCTATTATAAGGAACGTAAAGACAATATTTCATTGCATGTTTGAGAAAAGGAAATTGTTTTACTTAGTTGAAAATAGCTGAATCTGGCAAGCGTCAATTTTGAGGTTAGGTTTACTAGAAGGGATAATAATGGACGAATATAGCTTATAGATCAAATTAATCTATGATAGTTTGAGTCTGGGAGTCAGAAGAGCATGTAATTTACTTTACAATAAAGTTAATATTTATTTGTTCCTTAAAAACTCGATTACTGCGGCGACTGCTACAAAATCGGACTGACACCGATGGATCGACGGATCAGCGAGCTGTTTACCCGCGAGCTTAAAGGATTACAGGCTTTTATTGACCAAATAAATAATACAAAATACACGTATTTGCTAAACTGATATCGCCACTTCACAGTGCCTCAAATTTTGACGTCACAGCTTAGAATAAGTACGCGTCTAGAACGCGAGTCTTCATACAACAGATTTGCGAAAGATGAAGCCACTTTTGGTTTTATGTGTGCTTGTCTACGAACCAATCACTGTGACATGCACACATGGACGAAACTGAGCACGTGACTAACCAAAACTGGCTACACTTTCAAGCGCTAACAAGGTTTCTTAGCGTATTTATTCCAAGTGTCATAGATAAATAAATAATTATTGACGAAAATGAACAGAGCTTGACGAAAATGAACAGAGCTTGACGAAAATGACAAGAGCCAGACAGTCTAACTTCAGTTACTTCGGCTTTAATAATGTGTGGTGGTCTTGTGGTTGTGGTACATTACTAGCTTTTGCCCGCGACTTCGCTCGTATTAAAATACTATCCTACGGGAACCATGTTTTTCTATCGGTGTAAAAAAAATATATGTTAAGTTAGGGAATAAAATTTTCTCATGGTCACGTTGACTTCTGTCGTTTCTTTACCAACGTGACTCCTGTCATTTCAATACATTTTACCGGTTTAATTTTTTTAGGGCTAAGTTTAGTTTACAGCGCCCCTGTAAACTAAGCTTAGCCCTATAAAAAAGTAGGTACTATGTAGCTGCCGATGTTCAGAAAAAAATGCGCAGTTTAACACCTTTTTCGACTTCACTGATGTTCAGAGGCAACCAAAACCTATTTCAACTGGTATAAAAAGTTCATTTAAACCTTTACGGTCAGTTCCATTAGCGACCACAGTGGTTTTTGATAGCGGAAATATAGGGGCGTATTCGGGTCTATTGCAGTTTGTTGGCTACGCGGACGGAATCAAATTTCCTGTGAGCGTTGTCTGGGACTTGTGCAACTGTGTCAGCTGTCACGGTGACGGCTGCATTTGTGTTGTGACAATGAGATGCGTTAGTCACAGCTTGTACTCGTCATTTCAGGGGGGATTCGTCGTCTTCTATGGATTCTTTTGACGTACTTTTTTCTCTAAGTACATAATTACATCTTATTTTGTTACACTAGCTATTACTTGTGTTCACTAAATATTACCTCTACTACAGTGCGAGAGAGAAGAGTTAGGATTTGTCAGTCGACAGTGAAGTCGTCTTTAGTATAGATGTTTCTAAATCTGCCCCAAACAAAAGTATCTAACAACTAAAAAAATCAATTCTAACTGGTAAATACTATTTTGTTCCATCCCTTTTCAGGCCAATTCTATTAGCGTCCACAGTATTTTAGATATCGGAAATGTGGGGGTGTATTCGGGTCCGTTGCAGTTTGTTGGCGGTGCCGGCGAAATCTAATTTCCTGTGACAGTCATCTCGGACATGTGCAACTGTCACGGTGACGGCTGCATATATATTGTGACAATGACATGACTAGCGCATCTCACTGTTACAAATGCAATCACATGCACATAGCTTGCACTTATCTTTAGGAGAAATCTGTAACTCTCGGACCGATAAGACCTTCAAAAAAATTACATACGTACCATGCCAAATTGCAACTCCATCGGAATGTTAGAATTAGAACTAGTACATAAAGTATCAAAATTATGTATAGAGGATCCACCTACTAAATTAATCACAGACAATTGGTGATACCACAAGGAAATATATGTCAACATTTTTTGGCTAGCCAGACTGTAGCTGCGTCGCGCCCCGATCATCGAACGAAAACACTACATTTTCGGGATAAAAAGTAGCCTATGTGTTAATCCAGGGTGTCAGCTACCTTCATACTAAAGTTGGTTCAACCGTTTGAGTGTGAAGAATTAACAAACAAACACATAGGTAATACACAAAATTATACATAAGATTAGTGTGATAATTTGTTTATAGGTATTAAAATAAAGTATACCTAGAACGCTTGCGTGTAGGCAGTAACACCCTAACTTGATTCTAGTAATAAATAAGCGATGTTTTTTTGACCTTTGCGTGCCTTTTCCAATAATTAGCGTGACCTATTGCGTTATTAATAACTTATTCCAAATATGTATTAATTTGTTGTTCGACCTGCGTGTAAAACGAATTTCAAGTCGGGTTAGGAACTCAAATTACGGTAGTTTAAAATCGCCTTTGACAGCATTCCTTTACTGAAAAGATTTACTAAGCAAGTTCGTTAGCGATTTAAGAAAAATCTTCTTCTGGCTCGAAAATACCGTCACTTCAGTGATCTAAATGAGTTACTCTGAAAATCTGAGACAATTTTCAAATAAAGGCCGTGCTGTATTTTCTTTTCGTTACAATAAAATAACTATGTAGATAGGACACGGAATGTACTAATCTTATTACCAAAATATACTTTATCACTAGAAAATGATAATACGGATTAAATATGTCTGAATGTCACTATATAATAGTCGGGTAAAATATGTCTTTGAATGTCAAGATATCCCTATACTAAAGTTTGGTTAAAATCTCTCCAGTAAAAGTACCTATAATTCGAAATCCAAATATTGGTCTTAACCCACCTAACCCTTTTTACGAGGAGGCTGCATTGGTAAGATATTTTAGGAATTAAGGCGACTCCGTACGTGGAATGGAAATTTTTAAAGTCCTAAGGCTCGTAATCTAGCCAACGGAAAAATCTGAAAAAAACATATGTTATTTTTGACTATTTCTTCTAAAAAATTATAGTTGGATTTTTTTTTAAAGCAATAATTACTATGGAAAAAATCATGTTGAAATAGGGTCGTTTTCAATTTTCAATTCCCTAAGGCTTCTAAACTACAAGTGATATTTACACGGCTCTTTCGCAAGAACATTGACAATTCATTGATCTTTAATCGTATTGTTTAAAAGTTAGTAAAATGGAAATTCGGTCTAATAATGCATCAAAAAAACTGAATTTCCGCGAGCGCGGCCGTGCCCGGGCTGCGAGCTCAGTGTAAATCTAACCGTCGAAGGGGAAGGCTGTGTCACTTGCTCTCGCGATCCATCTAGTTACGGAAAATTGTTATAGTACCGGATCCCGCGGAGGTTCGATCTGTCTTCGTGCGTTTGAAGTGTATTTTAAGAGAGTGTAGTTCGTTTTTTCACACGACTACGCTATGCGCCATAACAAAAAGCATTCATTTTCATATAGAATTAAATTCAACTGTTTTTTTTCGTATTTAGGTATCTATTAATTTTAAGTACTTATAAAAAAAATTGTCATTGCTTAGCATTCCCGAACACTTTTAGATACTTAGATATTCTCAGTCATGGGCCCACACCAGACAGGATTCCCAGAAAATAACACTTTTGGTGTGGGTTTTAGGGCCCTTCTCTGTGTAATACTAGAGTACCTTAGGTATTTCGGTTAGTAAAAAAAATCTGATATTAATACAGATATTTAAGTATGATAACGTCTAATGATCTTTATGAATTCAACCCTAAGAGATATGAATATCGTAATGCAGAACAAGTATTGTTCGTTTGAATACCATTGTAATATTCGGTAAAACGCTAATTTACGAATACGAATATTTATTGTAAGTATTCACATTCGTTACGTCACTAGTACAGTACATGGCATATGATATAAAAATACATTATAAAAAATTACAATAATTTTCTAGTCCAAGAAGGCAAGTGACAATTTTGGCATGAGGGCTTATTTATGTACGAGTAAATATAGGCAGAATACATATTTGCATCAATAAATTTCCCACTTCATATTTAAAACTAAATGAGCGTTAGTAATTATTGACATATCCGCCGGGCCTAGCTAGACAAATACCTAGCCTGGCCATAAGTTCTGTTCCAATTGTTTACCGTTTATAAAGTAAAAACCTGATTTTTATTACATATCTTTTAAAAGCCATATATTAATGATCAGATTACAGTTGAATTAATGAAAAAATATATAACTTTATTTAGACTCATCGTAATGCCCGGACTTGATTTTTGACTAATGCTCAGAATTTTTCTCTCTAAGTTTGCCAGAGGGCAATGAAACGATCTTGGATCAAATTAATCGATCGCGGAAGGAACGCCAAAACCCGAATAGCTTACGTAACCCAGACAACCGCTAAACTAAAGTAGAGCTGACACGTTTGCCGCATGTCAACCGATCTGCAGATATATATAATATTCTATGGACCTACTTTTTAAATGAAGCATTTTATAATTATAAACAACATCATGTTCTCTACATGTCGCTTTTGTTATTTTGTCTATTAATGGAATAATTTAAAATTTAGCATCGCTTACGCAAAATGGCTGTCAAAATAGAATTTGGTAAAATTATCTAAACGACACGTTTCCCGAGAAATTAGTCTGGTAAAATAGTATAATCTACATTTACACAACTATCAACACAGTAAACAATATCTATGTGCATACGATGCTCATTTTATATAAAAAATATCATGTTTTTTACATGTTGTTTTTGTTATTTTGTCTATTAATAGAATATTTTAGGATTTAGCGTCGCTTACGCAAAATGGCCGTCAAAATAGAATTAGGTAAAATTATCTAAACGACACGTTTCCCGAGAAATTAGTCAGGTAAAATAGTATGATCTATTACACAACAATCAGCACAGTTAACAATATATATGTGCATGCTCATTTTATAGCCAGGTAAATACATAAATGTGCATAAATCAGCATGAAATAAATCAAGAAAAATCATCTAATCGCTTTTGTAGGAAATATTTCAGACATGAAAAGCTATTTATCGTACAATAAAACCTCACGATTAATGTTTTAATTAGAGGAAAATATTTATTTTCAAACATTAAAATTAATGAAGTGACATTTAAAGTTCTCTTAGACAAAAACTTATGGTCCAACTACGCAAATACAAAAAAAGACTGCTTTAGAAATGTAAAAGATTTATTCACCAGATATCACGTGAAATTCAATTTTATCAATTTTTATGTGTGATCTGCTGAAAGATTTCCAGTAGTTCTAGACCAATGTATGGTAGCAAACGATAACTATGACTCTAATGAGAACAGCACAAGAGTTCTCAAGACTGCAGTCACTCGGTACTAGAGAGGTAGATAATATCCTATCCTAACAAGAATAACAAAACTACCTACAACACTGTGTGGTATAAGTGACGTCTCGTAAGACACTGTTTGAGTGAGATGGCGTTTGGGTCCATCAAGCGAGTCCAAAGTAATGCTTTAGCGCCACAGACACAGCCTAAACGGCCTTTATAAATATATTGAACTACTACCAAATGTGTGATATTTTATAAAACAGAACCGGTAAAGTTGTCTAACTACCAATTTAACGAAAATATTTGTTTTTTTAGTACATTCTATGCGACAAATACGACTCAATTGTCATTCAAGCAATTCAAGATAAGCGACAGTAGTCGATCAAAGTCATATCAGGTAAAAAAAGGATAAGCGCCAATGGTTTCATAGTATCAAAGCAGGTAAATTTGGATAAACGCCAGTAGTTAAGATACGACAATCAGGTAATTTAATCTATGTTATTTTTTTTTTATAGAATCTTTATCGATTCTGTTTAATTATGTGGAAATACCACATTTTTTATCATATGGAATCAAAGATTTAGTGTGATTGACGTAACGATATGATAGCTCAGTTGGTAGAGCACTACGCCGGAAACTTAGGGTCGCAAGTTCGAGTCCTGCTTACATTGCAGTGGATCACATTCAATTTTTCTTTCATAATTTACCTTTATGTTAATTTTATCATAAATACAGGTAAAATGCCTCAAACGACATTAAAATATACCTATTTTACGATCAGGTAAAAACAGTTAACCAACAAGTGCAAGGTTAGTTGCAATAAAGAAAAATTATCCAAGTTGTTTGATCTGTTTTGACAAATAAGTAAAAAGCTCTAAGGTTCATTATTATGCAAAAAACTTATTATGTAATCTCCATTTTGCTAAAAACTACCTCAAAAATCAAGTCGTTTGGTAGAAAAAATTTGTAGAGATTCTCTAAATCACCGACGGGATAAGCGACACAAAAGTCGTCAGACAGATATACGAGACCCAACCCATTCGATGCAGAAAAATCTGCCGATCCCAACAGTGTGTAAACTCGATATCCCCAAAAATGTCGCTTAGATAATTTCTCCTTTCCAGCATCGGTATATTTTGACACTCAAGTAAATTAACATTTAAAGGGTATCCATTGACCTTGAACATTTAAATTTGGTAAAAAATATCGTCTAGTAAAATATCGTCAATATCAACAAGTATAGGGAAAAATCTGAGAACATTACTAATGTAGTCATAAAAAACTATCAATGTTTATAAGTAAAGGTTTTCCAACGGTAAAGTTGAGTTTGTCGCTCTATTATTTATAGTTTATCTTTTCATTAGAGCAACATGACCCGGGGGATAAAGCTGTGCCTCCACTACTATGTTAAACTATCGGTTCAACCGCTGGGTCACGATATGATTTATTTATTAAAAAACGGTATTTTTTATTTCTGCATGATTTTACACGTCTAATCAAGAATCTAGTCGGCATTTTAACTATTTTTGGTAGGTACCTACACATACAAAAGAAACTAAAAAGTATTTTTCGATTCGAGACTTCCAAATGGCTAATTTCACTTATTTTTTTGGAAAATAGCTTTAACGCATTTTATTTTTAATATTTACTGTAGTGGGTAAATAGATATTTAGTAATCCGCAATAATTATATCATTGTTTAAATGATTTATTTTACTTCGAGATTTTTCAATGCCTTTAAATAAGGTATTAAGGTTTGTTGATCTTCAACTCACGCTCGGACTATGCGAGTGTATGAAGCTGCTTGGACGCAACTCAACGAGATTATGAACGATGTATTGTTCCGGGGGCGCACGGTCGGCGGGGGGAATAACGTTAGGCTCCGCCCAGATCCTCAAGGACGCTGGGATAAGGAGTCGCCTTAAATCGTAAACCCTTCCTAAAAAATATTAATAATAACTTTAGAATTCAACAGTTTGTTTAGTAGGTAACTGATGCCGAAAGCAATGCTTTGTTGACCTCGTGATTTTAATGATATTTTCTATAATACATCTTGTATCACAATCATATTAATATTACAAAGACGAAAGTTCAATTCCTCTTCGCGCTTAAGCAGCTGGATCAATTTTTATAAAATTTTAAATTTATGTAAATATCTGACACCCTGGATTGTAAACACAAACGCTACTTTTATCCCGAAAATATTGTGTGTTTCCCGTGGGCTGAGCGAGGCGCAGTAAATATTCTATAAACCACTCAACCATTTTATTCCGCTTATCATCCGCGTATAAAGTTGGGCTATAAATCCTGGAACAGTAAACGTTAATGCTCGGAACATAAAACAGTACCTGCAGAGTTCAGAGTTCTGTTGCTACCTTTACATCTGTTCCTTTCACCATGCCGTCCATCATTGGCTAATATCCGGGCAGTAATTTCTTGGAATAACACTTTCACAACCAGCAACTCGCCTGGTGGGCGCTCGTAATTTCTAGAATAGAATAGAATGATAATTTATTCGTTAAGATACACAAAGTGGACAACATATATAAGATACTAGCTGTTGCCCGCGACTTCGTCCGCGTGGAATCTTATCTTGAACAGTTTACATCTTTATTGTATTATTTTCAGATCTAAACAATGTTGAAATTACTTTTCTTTTTTTGCAAGTTGATGATTTTGATGTTGGTTACTGTAATTCAACAAAAAATAAATAATAATAAATATTGAAGTGCTGCTCCCATACAATGAACGTTTTTTTTTTGCCATTTTATACGTAATGGTACCGAACTTCGTACGCGAGTTCGACTCGCTCTTGGCCTCTTTTTAGTTTTGTTTTCGGCTAAATTGCTCTAATTACGCGGAATCATTATGAACTCAGGTTTCAAGTCCCGCACTCAAAATAAATATTTGATCTTCAAACAAATTTTCAACCCCTTTTTCACCACCTTCTGGGCTGAATTTTCAAAAACGAATTCACTTTTCTTGTATTCTGATAATATGCCCTTATACAAAGTTTCAAGTCCTGCGCTCAAAAAAATGTTTGATCTCAATACAAACTATCAACCTCCTTTTTACCGCCTCAGGGGTTGAATTTTCAAAAACGCTGAAATTACTTTTTTTGATTTCTAATTATATGCCTTTATAAATACAAAGTTTCAAGTCCAGCGCTCAAAAAAAGGTTTGATGTCCATTCCATTCCAAACATTCAACCCCTTTTTAGGGTTCCGTACCCAAAGGGTAAAAACGGAACCCTATTACTGAGACTTCGCTGTCCGTCCGGCCGTCCGTCCGTCTGTCACCAGGCTGCATCTCAAGAACGGTGATAGCAAGACAGTTGAAATTTTCACAGATGATGTATTTCTATAGCCGCTATAACAACAAATACTAAAAATAAAATAAAATAAATATTTAAGGGGGGCTCCCATACAACAAACTTGTTATAGATATATATATAGGTACGGAACCCTTCATGCGCGAGTCGGACTCGCACTTGCCCAATTTTTCACCATCTTCAGGGCTACATATATTTTCAAAAACGCTGACTCACTTTTTTGTATTCTAATAATACGCCTCTATTTAAAGTTTCAAGTCCCACACTCAAAATTTTTTTGAATCTTCATACAAACTTTCAACCCCTTTTCACCACCTACAGGGCTGAATTTTCAAAAACGCTGAAATTTCTTTTCTTGTATTCTAATTATATGCACTAATACAAAGTTTAAAGTCCTGCGCTCAGAAAAAGGTTTGATCTCCATCCAAAGTTTCAACCCCTTATTTACCAGTTTCAGGGATGAATTTTCAACAACACTTAAATCAGTTTTCTTTTATTTTATTTTAATACCTATTTACAAAGTTTCAAGTTCCTAGCTTAAAATTAAAATTGAACCCCGAGACAAACTTTCATCCCCCTTTTAACCCTCTTAGAGGTTGAATTTATAATGACGTTAAATTAATGTTATTTTGTTATTATTATATATGCCTTAGTCAAAGAATTTGTAATGGAATCAAACTTTCAACCCTTTTTAACCATTTTAGGGGACGAATTATTGAAAACGCTGAAATTACTTTCCTTGTATTTTAATTATATGCCTTTATACAAAGTTTAAAGTCCCACGCTCAAGAAAAGGTTTGATCTCCATACAAACTTTCAACCCCCTTTTTACCACCTAAGAGGATGAATTTTCAAAAACGCTGAAATCACTTTTGTTCCATTTTATTTGCATAACTTTTTACGAAGTTTAAAGTTCCTAGCTTAAAATTACATTTGAACCCCAAGACGAACTTTCATCCCCCTTTTAACCCCCTTAGAGGTTGAATCTTTGATGACGTTAAATTAATGTTATTTTGTTATTATTGTATATGCCTTAATAAGAAGTTTCAAGAAATTTGTAATGGATTCACACTTTCAACCCCTTTTTAACCCTTTTAGCGGACGAATTTTTGAAAACGCTGAAATAACTTTTCTTGTATTCTAATAGTATGCCTTTACACAAAGTTTCAAGTCCCGCGCTCAAAAAAATACTTGATCTCCATACAAACTTTAAACCCCTTTTTTACCCTTTTAGGGGTCGAATTTTTGAAAACGCTGAAATGACTTTTCTTGTATTCTAATAGTATGCTTTTACACAAAGATTCGAGTCCCGCGCTCAAAAGAATACTTGATCTGCATACAAACTTTCAACCCCTTTTTTACCACCTTAGGGGATGAATTTTCAAAAACGCTGAAATAAGTTTTCTTTTATTTTATTTTAATATCTTCTAACAAAGTTTTAAGTTTCTAGCTTTAAAAAAAACTTGTATCCCATACAAACTTTGCACCCCTTTTTAACACCCTTAGGGATAGAATTTTTCAAAATCGCTTCTTATCTCTAGCCCGCGTTATAAAAGTAACCTACTGTGCAAAAATCAACTCTCTAACATTAGTAGTTTCGGCTCTGCGTTGATATGTCAGTCAGTCAGGACAAATCCGTTTATATATATAATATATAATAATATAGAAGATAAAATAAAATAAAATCGTTGTTGCGTATGCCACGAAAAGGTCACACCTCAGCATAAATGCTGGCCCGGGAACCAGCGCTGGTCTTCCGGTGAAACCTATAGGTGACGCCACGGAGAACCGTACACACACAACTGCACTTTTAGTCTGAACGCAGCGTAAGCGCTTTCAACGCCAAGACAGTGACATTGACAAGCGACAGAGCTGTCAATGTCACTGCAGACCGTTAGCGGAGAAAGAGGAAGGAAAAGAATCTATGAATGCAATGCCGAAATGTGTACAGCTCATTAACATTTAACAGAATATTTTACAGCTAATAAAAGTGAAAAATAGTTACAAAGATTACGATAGATGTGCATATATAAGCAAATAACTAAATTTTATATAACATATCAGTAACACACGAAGTACTGTACAGCAATGCCAAAAACTTAACAAAGACATGAAAATATAAGGCGACAAATAACAATACAAAGGTCAGTCCATTCGTTACTAATCAAATCATACCCGAGCAACACGGTTTCGTAGGAAAGAGGTCTACGATAACTAACATGATGGTATTTACGGAATTCCTCTTCGATAGCCTAGACCGTGCTACCCAGGTTGATGCAGTTTATACGGACTTTCGTAAGGCATTCGACAGGGTCGATCACAGACGTCTACTAGATAAAATAGCATTCAATGGTATTCGCGGAAATTTGCTTCGATGGTTTCAGTCGTATGTCACCAGAAGAACCCAGAGAATTGTGATAAATGGATTCCAGTCAGATGTTATAGAGGTCACCTCCGGGGTACCCCAGGGATCGATTCTAGGCCCTCTGCTATTTAATATCTTTATAAATGACATAAATACTTGCTTTAAGAATGCTAATATACTCTTATACGCAGATGACCTAAAAATTTTTAGAAAAATTACTAGTCTAACTGATTGCATTCACCTCCAAGACGATCTTAACCGATTAAGCGATTATTGCACAGTAAATAAATTGGAATTAAGTTTATCAAAATGTAACATTATTACCTTTACTAAAAACAAAAATAAATTTTATCATAATTATGTTCTATGTAATGAACAGCTCAAACGAGTAGATCTCGTGCGGGACCTCGGAGTACTCCTTGATTCTAAGCTACATTTAGACCAACATATCAATAAGATTGTTGCAAAGGGTTACCAGATGTACAATTTTGTTACCAGAGCTGCAGCCGATTTTAAAAGAAGTTCCACTTACATTTATCTATACAACAGCCTGGTTCGACCTCAGCTCGAATACGCGAGTATCATCTGGGATCCTTTTTACAATAAATACACAGATGCTATTGAAAAAATCCAATATAAATTTTTGAAGTCTGTAAACTACAAAATTAATAAAAATGGTCGATTACCATATGCACAACTACTAAATAAATACAAGTTATCCACTCTAAAGAATAGACGTCTGTTCCTGCAAGCTATGTTTCTCCACGGACTCTGTCATAACCAAATCGATTGCGCACAACTTGTAAACAAAATATGCTATGTGGTACCCAGGAGCGTTAACCGACGTGGGACTCGCGCCTACCGGCAGTTCGCGACGGTCCCGTGCCGCACGAACGCTGGCGCGCGTGCTCCTCTCCGCCGGTTTCTCGCCTCATACAACCAATATTTCACCGAAATAGACATTTTTCACCTATCGACTACTACTTATAGACACGCCATCATACAAGCTCTTAACTAAGAAGAATTGTTTGATACATCAAACCTAACTTCATTTTACGCCATAGGTTTATATTTTAATCACGTATGTAATATCCGTTCACCCAATAAGACAATCACGTTTAATAACTGCTGTTGGTAATCACTACGCGAAGACGTGCCGACCTGTTCACTTTTAACGATTGCCCCACTCGACATAACATAAAAGAGAAGTGTGTCTTGGTGGAGTGAGTACCACACAGAGTTCACATCAGATAACCAGGTTCACATTTTGTACTTGTTTTTCTCCTTTCAGTAAAGCAACTTTAATAATATTCTAATCCTTAAGTTTGTACAACTATTCCACTTTTGACAACCTAACCTATTTAAAAGTAACCCGTGGATAATGCTGTTGGCTATGCATATTGTAATACTTACTGAATGTAACTCTGATTGTAATACATATTGTATGGTTGTTTGTTATCCCTAAAATAAATAAAATAAAATAAAATAAAATACAATGATGCAAAACAACATAACATAAAACCTCGGTAAGAAAAATTAACATAAACATAAATTATACAAGCAGCTCGTGTCTAGCCTCAAAGCTTCTTGATTCCGCTGATGTTCAAATATAAATTTTCGTACATTGATTTTAAAACTCTAAAACTCTTCTACTCAGCTGCCGGCCCAGCTCGCCGGGCGGATTGTACTATAAAAGCGCCGACCTGGCGGGCTCTATCGGTGTCTGGGGTCGGGTTGCGCCCAACTAGCGGGCTCTGTCGCTTTCTTGGGTAGTTTAAATTTTTTCACTGATCGTGAAAGTTTATGCACCTGTTATAAATTATAAAGTTTCTGTGTGTTTTATAATTATTGGCTGTGGACTATACATATGCTATTCGAATGTTTCGAAATGGCTTAAATATGTTTTTTAATCCTTTTCTCCCAAACACCCGACATTAAAAAAATATGTATCCAAAAACTGAATTGACAAAATCACTAAATAGTAATGAAATAATAATAATGAAATAATGAACTTTATTCTGCAAGTAGGCCACAAGGGCACTTTTACATGTCTGAGTCTACCGGTATTTCACAAGAGACCACTGTTGAGAAGAAACGCCGAAAGAAACTCAACAGTCAGTAATTTTTTCATAAAGGATAGTTAAGTACCTACTTAACTATTACAGTTATATGAACTTAACTATACGTAGTATAAAACAAACCTTCCTGGTGTCTGTCTGTTTGTCTGTCCCTATGTAAGCTTAGATCTTTAAAACTACGCAATAGATTTCGATGCGGGTTCTTTTTAATAGATAGAGTGGAAGGTTTACATGCATAATTTATCAGCAATGCACCCGTGCAAAGTCGGGGTGGGTCGCTAGTCATATATATTATTATCAGTCTCACAAAATTTCATGAGTATCTGTTGAAAAATGCGACCTCTTGGCGAGAATATCTAAACAAACGGAAATAGTGTTTTTGGCTGAAGCTAAAATGGAGACGCTTTGCTCGGTCAATTACACAGACGGCTTTCACACTACTTACACGCTACATCTCGAAGCGAATATACATACGTTTGTACGAAGCTATCACCATTAAGTATACATGTCTTATCCCCGTTATTCAAGCAATGCAACCACATTTGTCTTACTTTAGTATTCGATTATAAATTAATATCGGATGTAACTCCTAACGTACCTAGATACTCGTATTATTGCCTTGCTGATAAAACAATAACTGCGGAGTTGAGAGTTCCGTCGCGACCTCATCCGCCCCACAGCCGCTCACCGGCGACTTGCCAATATCCGCAGTGCCTATAAAACTAGTAGCTCTGTGAGTAGACCTCGCGATACTGTTTGCAAATGGCTAAAATATGTTTTTTTTTTTTCTATTTCAACCATCATATGTCTGCCAATTTAAAAAATTTTGAAGTTAGTAAATCGACAAACAAGTTTTATTTCCGCAATGCGTTTTGTCTATACGGCACACGGCCCACCCAACTTAAAACACCCCGCCCCGTAATGCACCTGACTCAAAAGTTCCCATAATCAAGCCAGAATCGCTATGGCTTCAGACATTTTGTTTTTCAAAAAAGCATGGTACACATTTTATAACAAATTTCGCCAAACACGAAGTTTATTGGCGAGTATTGCACTCACTTTTTTAAAATTAGTACCATTAAAATCTTAACTAAGACGCCTTTTAACGAAAACGATCCAATCCACACAAAAAAAAAGATGATGTGAGCTTTACACTCACGGTTCAAATTTTAAATTTTGTTTTGTGCGGGTTAGCTTGTTTAACCAAGTATGACTCAGCGCGAGGATCAGTCCCTGTCTCCCAAACGTTGAAACACACACACAACACACAAGTCACAAACAAGTTATTTAATTATTGAGCCTTATTACACAACTTACAGCAGATCAGAAACAAGGGTTGTCACTTTTGTCTTCCGCGCTCGGGCGAAGTTCAAAGTTCGGAGTAAAGCTTCCAATCCCGGGATTCTTGTATGGAAAGTCCCGGAATTATTGTATGGTAAGTCCCGGAATTATTGTATGGTAAGTCCCGGAATTATTGTATGGTAAGTCCCGGAATTATTGTATGGTAAGTCCCGGAATTATTGTATGGAAAGTCCCGGAATTATTGTATGGTAAGTCCCGGAATTATTGTCCATACATAAAGTCCCGGAATTATTGTATAGAAAATCCCGGGATACCGGGATTACCTATACAATGAATTCCGGGATTGGAAGCCTTAGCTCGGACGTATTCTTGACTAGAAATAGATTGTAAATTCAAGTACCACTTCATGGCGGTTCCTACCTACCATTTTATTAGCCCTACTATTTGTAGAGACTTCTTATATGTAAATCTTCCGTCTTAAATGAGCAATACTACAATATTACAATGACACTTAATTTCAACCCATTCTATAACCCTGATTGACGACAGATTATTGTTGTAAATTTTGGTAGTTCCGACAAACGTAAACGGTCGTGAAAAAAATCAATAGTGAACTGTAATGAAGGCATAAATATGTAAAAATAATTATTCAATATTTCGTTCCATACACAAAACATTGTCTAATTCGTTGAGCTGACATAATTCTATTACACCGATACGCCTGCAAACGACAGAATAGAATTATTTTATCAAACGAAGTAGGTATATACGTAAAAGCTTAAAATATCCTTTCTCATACCACCTGACATTGACTCAATAATGTATACATACACAAAGTTTAATCGAAATCCGCTGACAACTTTTGATCTGCTCTATCTCAAAATGGAGGGCAAGTTATTTCAGGTCACGCGGGATTATGGTCGGAAATTACGTGTCTTTTAAAGTTGGCTCAGGACTTAGTAACATTATCCACTGCTTGCTGCTTTTTTAGAAAAGAAAACCAGCAAAAAATGTTTAGAAAGAAGTTGTTTTAAGTCGTGAAAAGTGCAAAGTCGCGCGTTGCTGTTGAGAGTATTTAATTGATAGGACGAAAAAATGACGTAACCATGATAATCTTTCCATCTATTCAGTTAATTTGAACGAGAATTACGTTCCCCTTTTAACTAAATTTGCCAAATATTTAAGGAATTACTAACGTTCCCTTTTTTACTGAATCTTCTAAATATTTAAAGAATTACTTGCCTATTCATAATCGTCTTCTTTTACATTAACCTGATTAATATTGGAATCTTTGACGAGAATACCCGCATCTCTAGCATAACTCAACGCGAATACTTCTCGTGCGATATAATTATCTGTCTCTTTCTGTGCACTCATGTGAGAGAGTGACGGGTGCTAAGTCGCACGACAACAGTCGCGAAGCATAGTGCGCTAGACCGGCCGTATTGTACAGTGAAGGAAACTGAAACCCGTGTATCTTTTTAATCATTATTGTCATTGCGAGTAAGGAAAAGGTACGCGTTTTGAATTTCCTTGAATGTACAGTTCAGCTACAGAAGTTGTTACGCACGCCTGGTGCTCGAAGTGATATGTAACTCAGACTCTATTATCTACAGATCAATGTGATCATGTTGTAATGCGTAGCTATATTTGCTGCTGACTATATCACAGACAATAGGGGTGTCGACTGGTGTTGAATTAATACAATACACTGTAGTTAACATGAATCAAATTTGCTCCATATTATGCCACGAAACAAAGAAAATTATATTTTTTGAAATATGTGGCTTGTTTTTTTTTTCAACCTAAAGATATTTTCAAACTTGTTTTCAAAATTCTCATAATATACCAAAGCAATAATTGTATGCCAACCATGAACTTTAACGCATGTTTTCACGGTAAAAATGGCAAATTACTTATTGTCTTCATACAAATATAAATTGGTACAGATGGCCATTTGTACTTATGGAGAATTTTAGCGCTCTGTAAGAATGTTGAACTTTGACGGTCATTTCTGACTTTTGGTCATTCCTCGGCCATAGAATCGGAATCTCGATTCAGCTGCGGAACGTACGCAGCATCATGGGCATTAAGAAGGTTAAAAGTATTTATTTATTTATTTAATCTTTATTGCACAAAAGAAAACTTATCGTACAAAAGGCGACTTAATGCCATGAGGCATTCTCTACCAGTCAACCTTCGGGCAAAGCAGATAAATTGTGGGCGGTGCAACTAACTTAAACAAGTTTTAATAAATAATATTTAGATAAATACATATATCATATAATATATACACATATAAATAAATACAGATGAAACATACTAATCAGATAACCTAAGAATTCACAACTCTGCTAGCGTAGAGGTCACGCAAACATTTTTGAAAGCGCATTTGTTCGGAGCTTGTTTGATCTTGAGGGGAAGGCGGTTCCAGAGACGGGAAACTTGGACGGTGAACGATTTGGACATAAAACCAGTACGGTGACGAGGGATGGAGAGAGACAGATTGCCAGAAGAGCGAAATTGACGGTCACGGGTTACACCATAGTAGTAGTATTCTTGATTTTAAACTTTATTGAAGTAATTAAATCTTCATATTGGAAATAAAATGAAACTAGTAAAATGTGATAGAAACATAGTTAATTGTGAAATAATTAGTATGAAACCGACGTTCACTTCCATATTCCTTCGTAATATTTAATAATATTAGTAGAAGTACGATTTTGCTATGGAATAATTATACAAAGAAGAGAAGCTTTCCTGAAGAAAGCAAGTTAAACGCCACCTATTCTATACTTCTAATACCTATCATTTTATATAGAAATTTTTGAACATTAAAGATATTTTACTGACTATTTGAAGGTCACAGGAGCGAAATAATATTTTATTTTGATTCTTATGTAGCTTTTATGTATGTTTGCTATATGTCATCACACCGAAACGGGTGGAAAGGTTTCCACTATTTTTCACGCGGATATGCGCGGTCAGCAATAAAAGTAGCGCAATTTTACAGATACTTTTGATGCTGAGTGTACTCTGGTAGCTAGCTATGCACACTGCTTGTTAGCCGACTACTTAAGGTAAATCAAAAAGAAGTATATGACTTTTTCCGTCCCCGCGCGAACAAAATTACGAGCGTTATCATAAAATATTTGTGCCCGTTTACGTTTTCCGCGGACACATCTCTGGTTTCCCCGAGATAGGCATCTGTTGCTCCCATTTGTCTCTCCGAATTCCGTCGCACCTTGCGCGAACTTGGCTCGTAAAACTTCGCCCAATAAATCTTACAAGAGTTCATTAAGGCCCAGTGCTGACGGTGACATGCTAATTATGAATCAATTTACGTTTTGACGTTCTCCGAAATCTGGCTTTTGATGTGATAGGTATTAGTATTGATTAATTTTGGGACTAAGAGTTGATAAATCCGTCAATCAAAATAGAGATTCAATTTCAAAGTTTAGTGACAAATTGAGCGGTTATTTTAATTTCCTGGCTATAAAACAGGTTATTTAAAATTGATAAAGACAGACCCGTCGCTTTAATTAAACCCTTAGGAATAGTTCACGGTTTCTATTTGTACAGTCGGTGCCCTGACTTAGTTATCCAGGCCACCGTTGTTTACCCATGGTAACCGCGTTATTTGAAAGGGATCGTAAAATGCGATCAAATTCGATTGAAACGACGTATGACAACCAGTGACGACCCTAGCACTTCAATTAATTTTACTCGCATTTTACAAACCCTGCTAATAAGCCAATCAGATGGCCCACTATACTTCTATTACTACAAAGCTATAAAATATCTGGTCTATTGCTCTAGCCATTTGTGTGTTACTCACAATCTAGATAGAATTTCTAGTTTGGAACCTCGTTTGTATGACATTATTTTTTTTTGTTCAACAGGTAGACTTCCACACAACCGAGTCCGTGGTCACCGTGGACTGGGAGAACGGTTTCGTTGAAGCCTCAGCCAAGGACAACATGAACGTGTCCCAGATCTTCAAGGAGCTGCTTGTCCAGGCCAAAGTCAAGTACAACCTATCCCCGGCTCTTCGCCGGCGCCGGCGCCAGTCGCTGCCCACAGGGCCGCAGGGTCCACCAGGCACCACCAACGCCCCCCACGTCCCCTCCCCTGCACAGCTCGCTCATCTACAGCAGATACGGGAGCGGCACGCCAATAGCAAACGCAACTCTTGCGTCATCTCTTAAAGTTTGAAAGCATTTTAATATGACACAATCCGTGGTAAATATCTTGAGAGGATTTTGAATGAAACCGTATTACACGACGCTACTATTTTGTACACCAAGGTCTGTTAGGCGAAGCAATGTTCTACCATCTGGGTAGGTACCAGTATATTTGACTTACCTAACTGGTGTGGTGACCTATCTTTGCCCGACCTATCTTTGATGACCAAAAGATATTTCGCTCGTAGGTTTGTTTGTTTGTCGGTTTATTTCGGATTTTAAATCATTCTATGGGTATAATGACAAGATTTACAGGTAACTTTTAATGTTACCTGCAAAAGAAATATCTTTCCTACATTCATTGCATTTGTCATCATTTCGCGTCTTAAATCCCGAATGCATTTGTTATTCGTCCTCCATTATCTCAAAGTTTATTTCCCATTTGAAGTTCCATTATTACCTAATCGCGAATTTCATTTCGAATCCCATGAGAGGCTGTTTAAACTTTTGATAACTGCCAGAGTTCATTCCTTTGAAATATGACGCTCACTGCTATATCATTGATATAATTATGATCTCTGTTCTTTTAATCACTTAAGTTAGGCTTTTTTACAAAATATATACAATTTAAAAAACTACCCTTAGGTCGCCACCGTTAGCAGGGCAGGGCTAAAGCTACCGGTGCACGGTGGTTAGGGCTACATAGAGAGGAATTAGAGATTCTTCTCTTGAGATGCTTCTCGAGACTCGAGAAGAGAACAATGCTTGTTGAATTGATTATGATAACTTATCTCAGCCGATTAGAAAGATAATTCAGTGAAGCATCTCTAGAGATGTAACGACATTTTATGTAAATATTTCCTTTTGGTCAACGCTAGCCGTATCCTTTAGATGGGTTAATCTCCGGGAAAACGTACGGGAAACTCCGGTAAGTATTAAATATAGCAATTTCATTTCCTCGACAAATTTACTGAACTCCATTTATAAATAAATCTGTGGATAGGTACTTAGTCGAGGATTTATGTCCGTAATAAATAACTTAAAGATAATACGCGGTGGAAGGGTTTCCGAATAAATTGGAAAACTGCTACGGTAGCGATCTGTTAAGTCCCCCGTTTTGCGTGAGTAGGTGAGTTTAAACGGTTTCCAATTTCATCCTCAGATATTTACAACGTGAACTGTACTATAATGATAACGTAAAATATCTGCATGAGTAGATTAAATGTGTCCTAATATCAATAATCTATTTACCGCCGATACTGCCAAAGATTTCTGGTCAATTTTCGGAATTACATGAAACAAAGTAAAGTTATCGATTGCAGTTAATGTTACCGTTTAAATTTTTTAAATACAAATTCCCGATACAATTTTTCAAATTAACAGATACCCATTATATAAATTATATATCTCTTTCTAATGTTAATATAACGCCAATTGCTAAGAGCAGTTTACATAAGTTTACTTAGATATATTTCAGAGCAATGTATGTAAAGAAAACATGGTATATAAGAAAGAAGGTATCTATGACTGGATTTATCTGTAAGTTGAATGTAGGCTACAAAACTACGTTTATAGCAGGTCGGGTTCGACCTAATAGAGGAAAAAATCGACTGAATGTATTGTATGAAACTTCAGATGTGTCCTAGTTAGGTGTGGTTTCTTATCGTGAATAGTAAGGGCATGTATTTAAACGGGCATCTAAAAAGATAATTGAACTCTAACCTAACCTAACTTAATTACAAAAATAATAACTTGGCAGCTAAATTAATAACTTAAAGGCATCATTTGGCATCTATCCCCTGGATCGATGCCATTCATTACTTAAGTTGACAAGTAATTATTTTAGATGGCAACTAATTAAATGCCAAGTTATTATTTTAGTTGACCGGAAAATAATAGCCTATAGTAAGTAAGTTCCTATTGTCCCTGCGTACATAAAAGAAAAAATATATTGTAATTTTAATATTTGCTTTGGAAGTGAACAGAGGTTGTAATCACGCCGTGGCGTGAATGGTCGAGTTTCCTCTTTTCTCCGCAATTCTTGCGCTAATGTGCCGTGTTACGGTAAAAGGTCGTATCTTTATACGAATGTCATAGTAAGATACGTCCTTTTGCCGTAGCATGGCAGTAATGCTACTGAATGTTTTGATTGGGCTACGATTGGGTACAAGCCTAATTAAAGCGGGTGCCGCGTGCTTGGGTAATCGCCGGCAGCCATTGCTACTTTATTTGCAAAGGCTTTTCGTTTCTTATCCGGAGTCTTGCGAATTACATCAACACAAATTAAATAAACTTACCGGTTAATCCTTTTTTATGTATTTGATGTTCAGTAAAGTATAGGCAAAAACAAGGACTGTACTTCACTTAATGCAACCGCGGTCTTCTTGATCTTTGCGTATAAAGAGCATTTTCGCGAGAGCACCAGTCAACTAGCCGTCTGTGTGTATTATAAAGTGAAAGGTTCTTAGATGGATTTCCAAAATATTGTACCTACTGTTAGGATAGTTAAATCTATCCTTCTTATCTTATCAATAAAGCTGTATTAATTGTGTTTTAAACACCGATTTTTGAAATGTCGAAGATGTTGAGTTAATTTCGTAGTTGTATTTTAAGATTTAAATAGGGATTCAATTTATTTGTGCAGACTGTTCTCAGCTCACGGAAGAGGTCATTAATGAACAAGTTTAGTTCTAACCTTTCTGTCATTATTGCCTCGAAGCAAGTGTCCCAGCGAGGCAAGCGCGACCTACAAAATCGAAATTACAGTTTTGCAAGGAACTGAATATATTTAAGTCGTATACTTAAAATAAAAAATAAAAATACTACTAACGCCATTCTACAACTATAGTTAGTTGGCAAAAGTAAGACGGCGTTAGTAATAACATACATCTGTACCTATACTTTATTATTTCGATATGGTATCACGCGATAGAGGAGCGACAAAGCATTTTCTGTATGTTTTTTTTAAGTACTATTATTCGATTTCACGTTAGTCTCCCGTGCGCACTTGCCCCAACTGCCGAATATTTATCATTTGATCCGCGTGATACACGTGATATAATTTATATACCCAAACCACATGGTGTTCACGGGTAACATTTGCCAAAATCTACATGATATGTCAGCTTTGTGAATTGGTTACGTAGCCGTAGGCGCAATTGATTATAGTGTCGATTGCATGGAACATTGTACGGGAGAAAGGTATCAAATATTGCATTCGCTATTGGACGCCCTGCGGGCAGCGATCACGTTCTCGACAAACGGTGTTTGCTGTACTTAGGGTTATCTGGTATATTAAACCGTTGTATATATTGCAATTTGTTGAATATTACAAAACTAACAGGAGTTACCTACGTTACATTTGCCAATTTAATATCGCCGTTGTCTAAATAAAACAATTTAGACGGGGTAAATCGCGTTTATTCATTATTTGAGTCTCCCTGACGTTTCGGCAACTTATTTATGTACCCAAGAAGCCTTTCAAATGTATAACTATATGATTTCATACCAAGGTTACATGATAAGACAAAAATGTTAAGTTAAGAACTATCTGTCCCTTCTAGTATATAATCTACCTCGTATTAACGTAGTACTTTAAAAATATAATTATGAAAAAGAAGTATACATAAATATTTCTGTTTACTTTGTGAAAAAATATATATTATTAAGTTGGAATCCTTCAAATTCAAAGAATTTATAAAGTGAACGTGTTTCATGATGATGGAGTGTGCCTTTTTTATGAAATAGGGATCCTTTGTTGTCCGATCCATTTGTGTATCGAGTTATGTATTTACTTTGTGTCATAATGGAAAGTTTATATAACACTTTGAATGATGTATAAATTACGGGCTATAATACAAAGACAAAAATATTCTTATCTTTATAACAACTAGAATTATAACGATAATCTGTATAAAATAATAATCTTTCCTTTTACCAACATTTAGATTTTTACCACAACAATACCAAGTATGACTAATTGACTATAATATATTGATGTTTATTAAATATAATATTGTATGCTGTATAAAAACATGATTGTCTCATTTAGCACTGAGGATTTGAAACATGTAGGCCCTTGTATAGTAAACATTTCGATATCTCTGTGTTTTGCATATAATACTTCTGAACAAGATGTTTTAATACGACTATTTAGGTTAATGATACAGAATGTTATAACATTGTCTTTGAATAAACATTAATATTGTACCTCAATGCTGGTATTTATGTACATTTTGGACCCTAACTTTAATATCTCGTCTCAATCATCCTTCAGCAAACGAGAACACACATACACAACATATCGAGGTAAAAGGATAATACAGCAATATAACGTACGTGAAAATGTGCAATCTAGAGCTTGGCTATAATGTGCTTAGTGTTTTAAACACAAAAATACACAGTGAATCAATTATTTAAGGTTATTCTGGCATAGCTCAGTGGTTAACGTTCTTCTCCGTGAATTGTATAAAATATTGACTTCATATTTGTCCTTTGAAATACAAATCTAAAATGAATAAAATAATGAAGCTTACTTTTTAGGGTGAACGAATAACATTTAATAATTTTCTATCCCATTTTGTCATGGAGAACTGCATCAGAAGTCAATGAATATAAATTATTAGTTATTTTTCCAAGTCGACAACCCTCGTGCCTATTGCTTGAAAAGTGTCGCTTAAAAAACCACTCTCACATATTATTTTAATAAACTAAAATAATTTTAATGAAGAAAACCTGTTTTAAAAAATTATTAACAGTCTAAAAAAAACTATCCATGTATAAAGCTTTAAGTTATGAAAATACGCAACAACGAGTTTTCCATAGCAGAATTAAATACAGGAAAAAAACCTGTAATCTATATATATAAAACTCAAAGGTGACTGACTGACTGACTGACTGACTGACATAGTGATTCTATCAACGCACATCCCAAACCACTGGACGGATCAGGCTGAAATTTGGCATGCAGGTAGATGTTATGACGTAGGCATCCGCTAAGAAAGGATTTTTCAAAACTCACCCCCTAAAGGGGTGAAATGGGGTTCCAAAGTTTGTATGGGGAAAAAATATTAGTTAGACTATTTTATTCGAAACTTCACAGGAGTATTCCTAACGATAAATGAGTAAACACGTGTTTCAGGTTTTTTGAAAATTCAACGCCTAAAAGGGAGAAATGTGGTGACAAAGTCTGAAAATCAGCATGGGTATTGTTTTTATGGTTTATCGGGACGCTGATTACAAAAACCGCAACGATTTTAAAATCCAACGTGGCGGACGTGAGTTACCATCTCCCCTGTTGGGGTGAAATGGGGTTGAAATGTCTACATACTAAACCGCTGCTTCTAGAGAGTTCAAATTTGGCACGTAGGTTCCTTATAAGGTGTAGGGGTGCACTAAGAAAGGATTTTTCAAAATTTACCCCCTAAAGGGGTGAAATGGGGGTCCAAAATTTGTATGGGGAAAGAAGATTAGTTAGACTATTTTATTCGAAACTTCACAGGAGTATTTCTAAAAATAAATGAGTAAACACGTGTTTCAGGTTTTTTTTAATTCAACCCCTAAAAGGGAGAAATGTGGTGACAAAGGCTGAAAATCCATTGGTAATGCTTTAATGGTGCTTTAATGTTAGGGGTGCGATGGGGTTGAAATGACTAAATATGAGTACGGGTGTAATTTTTATGGTTTGTTGGGACGTTAATTACGAAAATGCCACCGATTTTTAAATTTTATTTGTGGTCATGAAAATTCTTGAAAGCATTTGCGCCAAATTGCAATTTAATAGGTCCAGTAGTTTTGCAGCAAATCGATTGTAACAGACGGACTGAAAGACAGCTACACGTGATCCTATAAGGGGGTTCTTTTTTTGCTTTTGAGGTATGGATAGAGACCCGCGTTATCCTAATAGATTACAAAAATAGTATTTGGTGGCATCTCGATCGTCGTCAATCGGTAGCTATAGGCGGGCGGCGCGTTGGGATTGGGACGGGAGGAGTAATGATCGGGAAACTTCCTGCATCCGTAATAAATACATTCAAGCTTTTCAATAATAAGTCATTTCAGAATTCTGAATTACGTTTGTCTGGCTCAGAATAATACATTTTTTATTCATCAACGAAGAGAACCTCAATATCTTACAATAGAACATGACGTATCTTATAACATGGCTTAGAATCATTAAACCAATCTCGAATATCACAAATCGATAAGCGGAGGCTCGGGACATTATAAAAGCTTTATACAAATAAAATGCACACATATCCCGGTGTCTTAGCTTCACTTCGAGTTATGAATTTTGAAGTGAACTTTATTTGGTACAGTAAAAGCTGAGATCGCTTGATTTGAGTGCTTGAGTTTTCGGTTTGATTTGATAAAGTGGAGTTATGATAAAATAAAAAGTATTTCCCAGTAATATTAGAAAAGCGAAAGTCTGTGTATGTTTTGTTACTTCTTCACGCTAAAACGGCTGGACGGATATGCATGAGGGAAATGCAGATTGCAGATTATACCCTAACTTAACAAATAGCCTACTTTTAATCCTGAAAAAAAGAGCATTGTTCCCGTAGGATGATGTATAGGCACGCGAACGATTTTTTAGTTCTAAATGTTGACAATAGATGGCGTTAGTAGTAGTTTAAAACGCGCTAATCGTTGTGTTTTCACTGAGTTACATATACCCGATGATGAGTGGCCGCCATATCTTATATATAGTACATACTACTATACATAAATATTTCTAGCGGATTATATTTGACAATTAATTATTAATAATTTTTAGTTCTAAATGTTGACAATAGATGGCGTTAGTAGTAGTTTAAAACGCGCTATCGTTGTGTTTTCACTGAGTTACATATACCCGATGATGAGTGGCCGCCATATCTTATAGTACATACTACTATACATAAATATTTATATTTATTTATGTGCACAAAGAAGTTTTGTAGGCCCTATTTTTTTACACACGCTAAACAAAAGTAAAGCCGCAAAAACGATACATAATTAATTAACACTAGAACAGTCGCTTATGGGTCTATTGGACCCGGTGTCCTTCATAACAGTCAATAATATTTTAGTTAGGTACCGCGCGACGTTGCCGTTCTTAGTACCTTCTCGCAAAAGTGTGGCACGTCGGTTCATCACCGCAGGAGTCAGTCTGCGCGCCGCGCTTGCGAGCGACGGACGTCTTAAGTGCGTATGGGTTCCCTGGACCCTGTAGCGACCATTTGCGTGCATAATATTTATACGTCTGGGTCTACTGGACCCATGAGCGACTAATTAAAAAAAACAGAAGATGTAAGACCAGTGTATTCCACATTTTTTGGTTTTCAACCGAAATGCACAAATATACTTCTGCAAATGGAATTTAGCAATGTGTGGTGAGCACACAAAACCAATTTGTACCAATTGTTTTGAAATTACTGAGTAAAAATGTAGGTTTAGTTCGAAGTGTAATAGCTCATTACTTTTTAGGATACATTGTGATCTCTTTTTGTTATTTTTAATAAAGCAATAATAGTAGTTAAAGAAAATATTAAAAGTAAAACAAAATACAAGGTTATTAGCCTATAATGTGTGTAAGTTACGAAAAAAAATCTAAAACGAAGGTATCTTTTGATATTATTATAATATTATGATAATTTGCCATAAATAAAGTGTTGATTATTTTATCATGATTGTTTTATAGTTTATTATAGGAAATATATACGTGTTTTATATATATTTGAATATTTTTCGATTTAGGGCCACATAAAGGACTGGGTCCAGTGGACCCCGTAGCGACTAAAAGTGTTCGAAACTAGGGCGCGACTGTTCTAGTGTTAATAATAATACTTCTTAACGCGAGCGAAGCCGCGGGCAAAAGCTAGTAATGTATATGTTCGTTGTCATAAAGGTCAGATGCGGGCATGTTCAGGCATGTTTGCCGCAGGTGAAACGATGGTAAGTAGACCTAACTCGCAAACCTAGTAATTCTTGGAAACTTTATTTTGACTAAAATAAATTAGCATTGGAAGGATTACGTATTTTGGTGATTTTTGGCAAAAAAAGCAATCATAATCCTGAATACTATCAGAATCCTGCTCGTTTCACACAATACCTATTCATAATCACTACATAGTGTAAAACAAAGTCACTTTCTCTGTCCCTATGTCCCTTTGTATGCTTAAATCTTTAATACTACGCAACGGATTTTGATGCAGTTTTTTTTAATAGATAGAGTGATTCAAGAGGAAGGTTTATATGTATAAAACTTGCATAATTTATCAGCATTGCACCCGTGCGAAGCCGGGGCGGGTCGCTAGTATTATATTATAAAAACGGTCACGTGGATAATCGTTCCCGTAATATCTATACTATTACCACCTAGGTATTAAAAATTCTAGATTTATATTGAAAACCACTTATCTTAGGAGAGGAGTCATAACTTCAGGAAAAATCTTAATAGCGCGATAAAGGATCGTCTTTTGTTTTGTATAGGCGTGGTGCCATGCCTGTCTGACGCCATTCTGTTGGTAATAATCTCCGTCTTCGGTTTTGCGCCGCCCTTATCCAATTCTGCCCGCGATCCTAACCAGGTCGGCCCACCTTGTTGGGGGATTCCCACACATGTGCATTAACAATCCTATTGAATTATTGCTTCATGCTATAGGTACAGTATAAGCGAAGCGGAGTTGAGAGCAGTTTAGAGGAGTGACCTGTGACAAATACCTCACTAAGGTAACTGTGTATACCACATCGGTAATACGTTTATTGGTCTATGATATAGGAACAGTCTGACAAAAAAGACTAGAAATTAAAAAGTGGCAATACTGTAATATCGTCCCTTTTCAATCAATCTAAGGAAACGGGGACGACACTATTTACAGTATTGTGACACTTTTTAATTTCTACTCTTTTTTGTCAGACTGTAGTGTTGTTATGTAGCGTTTCCGCAGCGAACAAAGTCGTTCACTATAATTATAACAGTTCACATCCGCTCTTCGAGTTTCGAACCTTTTAACGACATACCAAGCGAACGCAACAAATACCTCCGTTTTATCTCCTCAAGAGAACGGTAAAAGTTCGCCGATAGTGGGTGACTTGGAAGGCTGACAAACTACGCAGTAAGACTTTACATCGCCGATTAAAGGGGAATGTTACGAAACTGAACCCTATGTTCTTTTATTGCCTTTCTTGGTTTACTTTTTATATCTCGGATTCATTCATTTTATAAAATAAAATTCAAATACGCGTGACAAACTAGCCAAAATGTCTTTGGCCTATATTATATTATGCGAGCATTTCTCAAAAGGTTTGTACAAAATTAAGACTTAAATTAAAGTTCAATATAATTTCCCTATTTCGTTACCAATTATATTAATAATTTTATAACAATGATATGATTGTGTCTGATACTTACTTGTTAAAATTACATGTAATCTGAAATTAATGTACTTAGTGGAAAACACCAAGAAAATTAGTAACACAATAGGAAAAATATATATTGAACTTTAATGGACGCCTTAATTTTGTACAAACTTTTTGAGAAATTAACAGTTAGAATTCATTCCACATATCAAGCCAAGTGACGTAAAAATAAACGTTGTCTTCAGTCGAGTATTGTGTTCTTTATTATCCTTCTTCGTACTTTAATGGAGAAATTTTATTGCTTTTGGTTAATACGAATAAAACACCGCATGCATGGCTTAGTGTGATTAGGATTACAAGCTTTTATTTTCTTTTGTGCTAAGTGTTGTTGGCTTAAATCTTGATTTCGCTAGTAAAGTTAAAATAACTATGTAATAAGAAACTATATTATACAATCATCATAATAACTAGTAACGTACAACTCGTCGATCAATGCATATAAAGAAAATATCTTAACCCGTAAACTCGCAGTGATCGTCTACAACATTTAGAATATTTAAAGGTTTTTGAAACTTCCAATAATGCTTCTCGTTAAGCTAGAGTAGGTTTTAGTAAAATGTGCTATACCAAAATTACAAAGATATTTTTCACGCCATGAGATAAAAGAAAAATCTTATGGTTTGATGTCAACACGCGTAATCGGACAAATCACGAGGATCGTTGCGGTCAAATTCTATTAAAAAATATAAACATACTAGATCCCTACATATCGCAGTCCTAAATCGACGGGTCGTTTAAGACAACGGGCATGGTGTCGAGAGGCCGGGCGAGCCCCGCGCGGGTCGCATCAACCTCACTTGTTGCGCAGCGATCGATACCCCCTCCCGATCGTGCAGCCAGACACCTACTCCACGCTCACGACACCCTTCCCCTATCCAATCTCCGACTCATCACAATCTTCCGATTCCAATAACTTCTTTCCATTCTAACTCCCATCAGCGCTGACGTGACAAATCACGGCGGTTTTCAGTATGCGTAAAACAATTGTTGGAACGTTCTAGAGTTTATAGAGGTAATAAATCGCTTCACCGCCGAGCCAATTCCTTCAGAGCCTGCAAAATGAAATGGACGATTATATACGTTAATGCGGAGATGCTTTCAGACACCAGAAACCTAATGTTTATCCTCGCTTCTCTCTATTACCGATATTGGAATTAATGAAGCATGATACTTCGTTAAGTTTATTACTTGGATAAAATGTCGGTCGAATGTAGATATCTTAACACATAAACAATTTTTACTTGGAAACGCTTTTGGGTTGAGTAAACTTTTTCAGGTTTGCTTATCTCCTTTTTATTTGGAGATAAGTAGGTACTTTGTAGGGCTAAATTTTGTTTACTCTGTGCCTTATAAATTAAGGTCTAAACCGTTGGGAGGTAGTTAAAGAAGCGGAAATTTGGACGGATAAAATGGATCATTCTCATTGAAATCTGAGTTGCACGAGAGTAATAAACGGATTTTAGGGTTCCGTAGTAACAAGGTACCCTTAAGCTGTGTATGAACACTTTGTTCGCACGTGCGTATACACTAACTAACATCAAACACTAAAGGATGTTCGGGTTCACACTATTTTGTTCGTACACGGCTTCAGATTAGACATGTCTTTTGGTACGTCTATCCACGGTTTGGATACTGTTAGTACTATTGTAAACTGCATATGCATGGATAGTATAGTAGGCCTAATAGTAATGGATATGAAGTATCTATATGTATAAACTATAACATTTAAACATTTAATTTTTGTCCTCTCATTACGCCCGCAAGTATCAACAGACGGTTATAGGATAATTTAATTACTTCACTACGGAGAAGCAAAAACAAATCAGAACCCACTTTTTTTCTACCCAGACGAACTTTGCTGGCACCATCGTGTAAAAAATGACAAAAAAGATGTCACAATAGTTTCATATTTGAAAATCTTTAAAAATATATTTATTTAGGGTACCTACTCACGTCAACTGAGTGCTGAGTTATAAATATGAATATATAATTAAATTAAATAACTCTACATGTTTCAAACTCTTATGCAGCTCTTCATCACCCGTACACCGTCGCGGCAACTTTGTCACTGACTTTGACATAATTAAATAAATATATCTCACGAAAGTTTTAATAAAGAAATCGTTAGATATTATAATATTTGTTAGGTGATACTCGCTGGAAATAATTGATATCACTGAGCGTGGCTCGACATTCTGTTTGCAAGTTATTTATAATTAGTCAAACAACATACAAATGTGATTATAGTTAAAAGGCCAGAGAGCTTCAACTTTAATCTTTATTATAAAAGGTTAGCCTTTGCATTGTCTACGTAAAGGGCAAATCCAATTACAAGTAACAGATCCTTTATACTCGTAACCATTGTGCAATTAATTAGATGGAGGAAGTGGACACACGACATTACGTGTAGTATTAGACGTGTCACAAAGACGCCTTTGTAGAGAAAGGACTAAGCTACGATTCAACTGGAGTAATAGAATTGGAGCGTATTGTACAGTTAACTAAGAAATTGGTCTACTATTTTTGGACCTTAACAATCATAAGGCTAAAGACTAAGGTGTAAAGCCATTCAAATAAAAAACCGGCCAAGAGCATGTCGGGCCACGCTCAGTGTAGGGTTCCGTAGTTGCCCATCCTTCACAATAGACGAAAATTACGAGAAAGATTTCAAGCTCTATAAAAAGGTCCTTAACGCCAAAGTAACAGTAATTACTTATTACCAGATTGAGCGAAATGTTTTAATACAGTACGGCACTTAACTTATAATATATGTAACGTTCAAAGTATAAGGACACCACGCGGCACTTAGGTACGTCATTTTAAAGAAAGTTATGAGTTTTTGCGATAACTCAAAAACGGCTCGACCGATTTTATTCAATATAGTTTTTATTGAAAGTTCTTATAAAGCCTCATTTTCATGAATTTTTTCATATTTTTTTGACCCATGGTTGAACAGTTAAAGGGGGGGGGGCTCTTTTTTTAATTTTCGGAGTGAATATATACAAAACTGCTGACTTTATCAAAAAATAATGTTAGGAGACCCCTATTATTTTTAAAAAACCTATTCAACCACACCCCACACACTAGTGTTGGAACGAAAAAAAATTACCCCCACTTTAGGTGTTTACGGGAGGTACCCGAAAAAAAGTTTTTTTTTTAGTTTATACTTTACCGTTTTGTCGGCTTGATACATACACATACTCATACCAAATTTCAGCTTTCTAGTACTAATGATCACGGAGCTAAGCCGCGGACGGACAGACAGACAGACAGACGGACAGCGGACACGGCGAAACTATAAAGGTTTCTAGTTGACTACGGAACCCTAACAAAGAGCAACACACAGTATGAGAAAAACATCGAGAGGTCTCCTTGGTATAACTTACGGTGTTATTTTAACAAAATCAATAAATTTTAGAGGCGCAGTTTTTTGGTGTTTGTATCCTGTGCCAATACTTCCCTATGTATGGTAAGATCTTAAAAACTACTCAACAGATTTTGATGCGTTTTTTTTAATAGACAGAGTGATTCAAGAGGAAGGTTTATTATGTATAATACATGCATAATTTATCAGCATTGCACCCGTGCGAAGCCGGGGCGGGTCGCTAGTATTCATATAAAAGTATGTACATGCTAAAATATAACTCACATTCTATTCAATTTTTCATGAGAATAATGCTAATAGTTTGTTCCAGCTCAGCTATGGGAATCCGAACAATTTTATTATCAGGGTAAATAAAAATAACGATTCGTAGTTCAAATATTCTTACTTAAAGTATTCTACATTATCTTTTCTTTGCTCAGAAGTTGTGTAATTTTTTTGCAAATATTCGTGGAGCCCTTCTGAAGGACAAAGTAACTCTTTCAAAGAATTCTGTTTTGGATTTAA
Source organism: Apotomis capreana (assembly GCA_947623375.1). Taxonomy (NCBI): domain Eukaryota; kingdom Metazoa; phylum Arthropoda; class Insecta; order Lepidoptera; family Tortricidae; genus Apotomis; species Apotomis capreana. Next base: position 18,768,889 of record OX392506.1, on the reverse strand, counting down.
TAGGACCGTTGTCCCGACGCAAGCGCCCATAAATAGTATAAATGCTGCAAATATCATCCTTTACAAGTATTCATGCAACGACCTACGAGGTTTTGTGAAATAAAAATGAATGGTAAAAGGTTTTAGTTATGTGAGGATGTATGAATATTGTTTCAAGTAAAGAATATGCATAATTAATTATGTAGGGATGTCGCACACACAACTGTATGAAAATTATCGCTGTGGTGTTGTGACGTTATGTTTTATTTTAGAACGAACTATCTGTGCCCCGCTGTGTTACCACTACGCGGTGGAACACTACATTTTTCCGGGATAAAAAGTAGCCTATGTGTGCCTAATCCAGAGATTATTATTTAATCGTATGGCAGGGTTGTACGTCGAATACAGCTTATATATTAAGTTTGAGACTCATTAGATATTTGATGGCATTGTCGTTGTGGTTGATCAGGTCTTCGGTGGGGCCTCCATCAGTGTAGCGAGTTAGAGGACACTCTTCGATAATGTGCTGAATGGATTGCATTTCGGCACTGCAGTCGCAAGCAGGAGAAGCAGCCCAACCACAGCGATGCAGCTTCTATTGAGCACAGCGGCCGTGGCCAGTCCGGAGTCTGCTAAGTGTGCACCACCACCTAATCCAGAGTGTGAGCTACCTTCATACCATATCAAAATTGGTCCAGCCGTTTGAGCGTAAGCAAACTTTCGCCTTTATATTATTGGTGTGATTAAGGCCAGTAGACGTAAACTAATTTAAATATGCACGTGTCCCTTGTGTGTTTTAAGTATTGTATTAGTGTCAGTTACTTATTTTATTAGGTACTTATGTATTTATAATGAATCTTATAACCCATTATAATTTTCCGGGCAGTTTTTTATAGGTACCCATAATGTTTTATTTGACAATTTTAATTGGCATCTTAAGTAATAACTTGAAATTGGTCGCCCATGGAAGTTATTATTTCAGGTTAGGTTTGACTTTTATTATTTTTTCCAATGCCTACATGCCTTTTTTAATCGATACGAGTTGGGAAGTCTTAGTATTAAGCATAGTTATAGCACTTCTAACAACGTCTAATCTTTTAACAGGTAGGATAATATAGTTATTATTGGTACACGACCCTTGTATAACTTATTACTAGATACGTTTACATAAATCCTTATACTGCCCTATAAAAACTTTAGAATAATTGTTTGCAACTACGTTCACCCAAGAAAGAAAACAAAAATAGAAGAAAGGGTGGAACCTTCAAATGAAGACGAAACACACTGCACGTATAAATACGAGTAGCTTATTGAAAAGATCCATTTGTAATCAATGAGTATAAAAAAGTGTAACTTTCAGTACCTAATAAGTACCTCTATCTACCCCTAACACAAGGTGAAAAATTATTCAACTGAACGACCAAGGTCATGTGTGTAGGCATTAATTAAACTTAAGAAGTATTGGTTGTTTACACTCCGCTGGGCAGAAATCTCGGATGAGCGACTTCTTTCATGCTGCCTGCCAGAATCTACATAAGGTTGTGTTACATAGAACCTGTGCATCATAGACTAATAATGATAAGATATCGACCTTCACAAGCGAAGAAGTTAGGCTGTTTCGGGTGCCATGCTGCTGTGCTAAGCTAAAAGGCAACCTTTTTGGATGGAGCTCCATACAAAAAGGCCGCCTTTTTCCTTAGCACGGCAGCATGCTCCAGTAACATGAAAGTTGGGTCTAACCCCTGATTTAAACAAGAAAAGGCTCCTAAATGGACCAATAGCTGAGGCGAGGTGAATAATTAGCGAGGTTAAAACGCCACTTAAAATGAATGACGCCATCTAGGGTGTGTAATGTTTTGCATAACAACAATTTGCGAATTTTCATTTTGCATAAAACCAATTGCATAATTTCAACCTGCATAAGTGACCATATAGCATAAAAACAAAATGCATACAAACGAATTGCATAATTTCGAAAATTATAATAGTTTAATTGCATAATAGACTAATAGCATAATAGTCACTTTGTATACTATACCATTGTCATAGGTATCATACTTTTTTCATAATAACTTAATACCTTTTAAGGGTCATAAAAAAACCCTAACCTACCTATCTCTGGGAGCAGTTTCGTTTTTAGGGCTATA